>PITA01022433.1:0-30263 GCA_004023965.1 Spilogale gracilis | reverse complement strand
TCCCATTAGCATTTAAATATGTTCAATATATTCCATGTTGAAAAGCAAGTCTTTTCTTTAACCCACTTGCCTGTGCAACTACTGCTCATACTAAACAATTGACATGAAAAAACAAATAAACTCAGAAAGACTCATTTAGCGTTTTTAGTTTCTTGTTTTCCATTTGCTTCTCAAGTCATTCTACTTGAATGTTAACCATGAAAAGAGTGAAATTGGGCGCCCGGGTGACTCAGAGGGTTAAGCCTCTGCCTTCAGCTCAGGTCATGACCTCAGAGTCCTGAGATGGAATCCCACATTGGGCTCCCTGCTCAGCAGGGAGTCTGCTTCCCCCCCTTCTGCCTCCCTCCCTGCCTACCTATGATCTCTCTCTCTCTGTGTCAAAGAAATAGATAAAATCTTTAAAAAAAAATTAAAAAATTAAAAAAAGAAAAGAGTGAAATTGATTGCAGCATTAGATAAAGAACTTTGGTCTTCAACTTTGTTGACAGTGCAACCTGGTAGCTGTAAAAACACTATGACTTAACAGGGTTTTTCCAAACTTCTGCATGTACCATCTGGCCGGCTGTAAAATCACCACCAATCCTTTAAATCCAACAGATTAGGCTGCCTAGGAGTCTCAGTCGGTTAAACATCTGCCTTTGGTTCAGGTCATGATCCCAGGGTCCTGAGATTGAGTACTGACTGCACTGGGCTCCCTGCACAGCAGGGAGTCTGCTTCTCCCTCCACAGCTCCCAAATATTTTTCTCTCTCTCTCAAGTAAATACATTTTAAAAATCTTTAAAAAAATAATAAATTAATAAATAAATGCAGCAGATTATGTTATTATCACAACATTCTGGACATTTTCAATTAAGAATGGTCTGACACTTTTTAAAAAAGAAAATTTATTTAAAATTTTAATTTTAGAACACTTTTTATTTGATTTATTGTGAATTTCTGTTGAATAGTATTAGAGACTTTCTCTTAAAGTTTTGAAGAGTATCTTAGTCACACATTTATGTTTTGATAATCTTAATTGTATTTTGTAACTTTGGAATTTAAGCAAATTTCTTGTTTGTCACAATAAGCAACAAATCTTAATTGATCTTTATTAAGTTTGTCTTTTCTATCAAAAGTAAAAAAAAAGAAAAACAGAAAGAGAGAAAGGAAGAAAGAAAAGTAAAAATATTGGGTATCTTTTTTTATACAAAGAAATTACAAATATAGAGAAAATTTAGATAATGCAAAAAATCAACATATAGAAGTATAAATACCCAAATCCCACTGGCAAGCAAACAACTCATAACAGGTTATAAAAATACTCATTTTCCTGCACCAACAACTATTCTAACAAAATAGAAGGCTCAGAGAATCCAAAACATATTTCAATGCTCTTTGGCTTATATTATTTTATAGTTTTTAATAACTACCTATCATTTTAAAAGTTTATGCTTATATTTACATATTTTAAAAATCACTGCAAACAAGATTTCAACATGAACTTTCTATAGTCATATAATTTTTTATTAAACAAATGAATATTAAATAATTGACCAAATATAATGAGGGTTTTTTTGGTTTATTTATGGGTTTGAAGGGGTTTTTGACATATCTATGATATCTACTTTTATTTTCCATTTTTAAATAATTGTTTTATTTTTACCTATAATAATTTCAGCTCTTTTCAATTTATTTTTTGTACTTACATTCAGGCAACAGGGCTGGAAATAAAAGTTACTTTTGAAAATATTGTAATAGGTATTATTTAATTTGTTTTTACAACATTTAAGTCAGATTGAGCACTGTGTATGCACGATCCCTTTATTGTTTACATTAAAAGTGGCTTCTATCTCAGTGTTTCCATTTTATGGAAGTAAAATGATGCTTAAATAACTCACCTAACATGGTAAGTTGGGAGGTAGTTTCAAACTCGAGTACTATGTAAATCCGAATCCAGCTCCTAACACCAAGTGAAATGCCCCTAATTTTTGAGTTGTTCTCTTTCATAGTACACATAGGATTTGATGTGGAGAGTTTATTTAGTGAAATTGTGTGGTGTGATACAGAAGCGGTGGTTATTTTAAAAGGGTGAATTATTGTTTCTGTTTTGTTTTGTTCTTAGTATTCATCAGTTGGTGAATACGTTATTTTCCAAGCAAATGCATATGAAACCATTTATAATAGCCTAAACTTACAGGCTAATATGTTAAATACTATTAGCTGTTCTGAATAAGAGGGTCATCTTAAAAATATAGTCACAATTGACCTTATTTTTCTTGTTTCAATTCAGACCATATAAAACTTAACAGAGGAACAACAGGCTAGAGGTTAGTGTTTAGAATCATTATTTTAAAAAAGGCATTTTGTCCCCAGTTGGTTGGCATTAAGAGAGAAAAATAAATATTCACTAAAAAATAAAATCTTAAACAAGTATTTTAAATCCTCAGTTACTATTCTAATGTAGTCTCTTGAGGTTGAAATCACCATACATATCTATAGGCTGTCCTTTTAGCAAATTGGGTGATTTCAACCTCGAGATTCCTTGAAAGAAATGCTGGGAAACTGAAGAATATAAAAATCTCTTCTGAGGCTAGAGTCCTTTGATCCTCAATCAAAATATCCACTCGGTATAATAGCACTTTCTACATCATGTTGAAAATTCTGGTGTGATATTCTGTACCCATGTTATACTAAGAAAATTTCGAATTATTTGGGCAAATTTAGTGGCTGGTGTCATGCATGGGAAAATGTAGACATTCATTTGTTAAGCTAAAAATTTATTTATAAATTAACGCTTACAAGATATTAATATCTTCTCATTGTTATGACAACCTTTTTTGATCTATTGGGGAGGAGCATACACACTGAACTAAATAACAAGCTTTACCAACTATCTTCCTATATGAAATATCATATTAATTATATATTGCACTTATACACAAATTTTAAGGATATTCTGTATGTTCCATTTATTACTGAAATATAATTAAGCATAAATAATTTTAAATTATACAAAGTTGTTTTCTATAAGAGAAATTTATGAAATGTTCTTAAAATACGTTTGAACAGAACATATGTAAAATATCAATTTAAAAAGAATGAGAACAAGGTTGTGTTTTCCAATAAGACTTATTTAACAATCGCCATTTAGATTTGTCTCCAATGGCCATAAATCATGTACAGATTAGCACTAATGAAGTTCAGTAATTGAAAGGAATGTTAATTTGACTTATAACTTCCATTAACCTTTATTTTGACCAACTTTCAACTTTTAAAATAGTGATAGCTCTTACCATAGAATTTACCAATTTATATTTTCAATTATATCTTTAAAAATGAAGACTCTGTTACACATCCTGTGAACTTTTTATGAAATCATCATAAATTTATAAAAATTTGGGGACTCATAATAATATCTAAGTTTCTAAGATAAAAAATGATATACTAGCCAAGTTAAAAGAATAAAATAAAATAAATTATATATTTAAGATGTATTTTATTTTATTTTATTATTTTTCAAAGATTTTATTTATTTATTTTGCAGAGAGAAACACAGCTAGGGAGGGAACACAAGCAGGGGGAGTGAGAGAGGGAGAAGCAGGCTTCCCGCCAAGCAGGGAGCCTGATGCAGAACTCAAACCCGGAGTCCAGAGTTCAGGATATGACCTGAGCCAAAGCAGATGCTTCACAACTGAGCCACCCAGGTGCCCCAAGATGTATTTTATTTTAAAAACAATTTGAAGTTTCTTTTTAAACAGCAGAGTATCTAGAATATTTCAAGTAAGTCATTGTATATTTAGTCACTAAAGGTATAGTTCTTCAAAGAAAAATGAATTTTTACTCATCTCTACAAAGTGAGGCCCTAGCACCATTTAGAACCAAGTAAATGCTCAAAATCACCTTGAAACAGATTTTTAAAAATAAATATTATGGAATAATAAACTTTTAAAAAAATGACTTATTGATTTAGAGAGACTGAACAAGCATGAATGGGGGCCCAGGCAGAAGGAGACAGAGAGAGAATCTTCAAGCAGACTCATTGCTGTTCATGGAGCCAAATAAGGGTTTGATCCCAGGGATCCTGAGATCATGAGCTGAGCCAAAATGAAGACTTGGCTGTTTAACCAACTGAGCTACCCAGGCACGCCTGAATAATAAACTTTTAAAAATTATGAATTTTCAGGATGCTGGGTGGCTCAGTTTGTTAAGCAACTGCCTTTGGCTAAGGTCATGATCCTGGAGTCCTGGGATTGGAGCCCGCATTGGGCTCCCTGCTCTGTGGGAAACCTACTTCTCCCTCTCTCACTCCCACTGTTTATGTTCCCTCTCTAGCTGTGTTTCTCTCTGTCAAATAAATAAATAAAATCTTGGAAAAAATTATGGATTTTCTTCTCTAATTTGAAATCATACTTTATATATCATATGTGTTAAAATATATATTATATCTTAGTAAGTTCCAAGAATAGAAGGGGTCTTGAAATGTTTGTTTATGCTTCCATTTCAATATTGCTTATTCTGATAAATACATTTTGTTTCCTTCTTAATAATAATACAAATATGGGCTTAAAAATATAGTACATAAAAGCTTATAATTTTAAACTCCAAATATTTCTAGTGTATGGAAATAAAACTCATTTAAACAATATTTATTTAATTTTTTACTGTAGTTTGCATTCATTGTTTTTATTTTTTATTTTTAAATATGATAAACAGCAAAGCTGACATGAACAGAAGTAGAAGAGAAAGAAAACTGAAGGATGTAACCAGATTTTGAAATATAATTTATGTGGGGGAAAAATGTCTTTAGTGAGAAATTAAGAACTGATAAAAGAGATATTAATTCACTCAGCTTTCTGGGAGTTTGAGGAGTGAATATAAAGATTATGAAAGATGATTCAAGAAAAACTGAAAGTATATAAATAATGCAGTGAACTTTATTATATGTTCACTAGGACCTCGATGAACTTGTATAGTGTACTGTCTATGTTTATCACAGAAAAATCAGTTCTGGTGTCATTAAAAGTTAGAAATTCTCAGAATAGAGAAAAAGGTCTGTCTACTATCGATGTACTCTAACTATAAATACAGAGATAAGCTAAAAAAATGCACAGCAAAAAATATACCATCTTACCAGTAAACAAAGAAGGAAGCAGTGGTTACAGCAATCTCAGATACCATAGACTTCATGTAAAATAACATTGCCAAAAAAAAATAAAAAGAAATAAGAAATGTCTTAATGAAAGAGCAGCAATTCATCAAGAGGAAATAAACATTATATGCATTTATTAACCTATATTCAAAATCATGAATAATAATACCTAGAAAAAAGTATAGCTTTACATATTTATATAACAATGGAATATTATGTTAATAGTAGCTCATAGTGTATATTAGTTTACTATCAGGTTATATTAGAATATAACATTAGTATGTAAGAAAGCCTAAAACCAATGAATTAAAGCTCATCCTTAGGAGAGAAAATCAAATTTAATATCAGCAAAAAGAGGAAAATAATTAAGAAATTAGAGCCAAAATAAATATGAGAAAAAACACAGAAAAACCTTCAAAGACAAAGATTGTTCTTGAAAAACTTAATAAAATTCATTAACATCTAACTAGACTAATCAAGGATAAAAATGGAGAAAAATTATTCCATATCAGAAATAAACATGGAGTCACCACTGCTGACTCTATAGAAATTTAAATAATCATAAAATTGTGAATATCTTTATGCCCATATGTTGTATATTTTAGAGAAAATAGACAAATTCCTTGAGTTATATAGCTTGTCAAAATTGATACAGAAAATCCAGCTAACCCTATAAGCATTAAATAAATTAAGTTTTATCTAAATCTTCCCAAAATAAATCTCTAGGCTTAGATTGTTTTACTTATGGATTTTTAAAAATTTTAAAATCAAGAATTGATTTTGTTTAAAAGGCGTGAGAAAATAAGGGAGTAAAGACTTCACAACATTAAGTGAGACCTAAAAAAATAAATAAACAAAAAACATAAAAATAACAGATCAATTTCCCACATGAACATACACACACATGCAGACACAAACATAAAAATGTAATAATTCAGCCAAATCCACTTACAAAAATAGCTTATAAATCATAATCAATTGAGGTAAACTTCAGCAATATTAGTTTGGTTTAATGTTTGAATTAATGAAATTAACTACATTAACACAATATAGGTAAATTATGTTTAGGGCAATAGAAGCAAAAAAAAAGACAGAAATTAATATCCGTCCATGAGAAAAATTTTCAGTTAAACTAAGTGTGGAAAAGAATTTGTACCTTTTGGTAAAGGATATCTACAAAAACTTGTAGCTACTTAAAGGCAAATTACTGAAGGTGTATTTCTAAAATTAGGAAATGACCAAAATATCCAGTCTAATCAATTTATTGGACGTTGTTTTAGAAGTTTTGGGCATTGTAATAAATAAAAATCATACATATTTGAAAGAAATAAATACTGTCATTTCTATTATTTATGTTTCAGAAGATAACTATTTATGTACAATGTTTAAAGGAACCAATGAAGTAAGTACTACTAATATTAAATTGATTACACTCTCAGGATACAAGGTTAATAAGCCAAGAATCAAATATAGCTCATAAAAACATTTACAAAAGGAAATAAAAATAATTCTGTTTAAAATAACATCAGCAAACTTAAATAAGGTAAGATTTATTTTATTTTATGAGATTTTATTTATTTATTTGGCAGAGAAAGGGAGACAGTGAGAGAGAGAGAACACAAGTGGCAGATAGAGAAGTAGGCTTCCTGCTGAGCAGGGAGCCTGATGTGGGGCTCCATCACAGGATCCCAGGATCATGACCTAAGCCGGCGGCCATTTAACAACTGAGCTACCCAGATGCCCCATAAGGTAGGCATAATTTAAAAAAATAATAATAATCAAGTCCCCTGTGTAAAAACTAAAAAATCCTGTAGAAACAAATATAAACTGATTTAAATAAAGACGTGTGTCCTATTATGGATTGAAAAAATATTTTTAAAAAATATTTTACTTATTTATTAGAGAGAGAGAGCGCGAGAGAGAGCGTGCATGCACAGAAGAGCAGGGGGAGGAAGAAGCAGGTTCCCCTTTGAGCAGGGAGCAAGATGTGGGGCTCAACCCCAGTATGTTGGGATCATGACCTGAGCAGAAGGCAGATGGTTAACTGACTGAGCCATCCAGGAGCCTCTGGAAAAATACTTATATGATTTTTTTCTCCAATTTAATCTATAGACTCAATCCACTGTCAAGGAAATTCATAGCAATTTAAAAAAATATTTTAATAGAAATTGATTAGCAGCTTTAACATTACATATGAAAATGCAAGAGATCTAGAATATACAACTAACTGATGAAAGAAATAGAAGAACCACTTCGGGTAATTTACATTATCTCATTTCAAGTCCTACATTAAATCTAAAACTAGGGTATTCAAGAGAAGGGTGGGATTGGGTGAAGAATAAATAAATAGATATACAGACGTGAATAGGAAGCCTAGATATAAATCCAAATGTAATAGGTATTTTAACTTTTTTTTACAAAAAAATCTATTTTTTGATGGGGAAAAGTAATGTCAATGCAAAAACATGCCTTAGAGTATTTGGATGTCCATAAAGACAAAAAATAAAACAAAAGCATAATCTGTACTTCACATACTCAATATTACTTTGATATTGACAATAAAGAAACAAAGTAAAACATTACATTCCAAAATCCCAAAGCTTTTAGATCAAAATGTAAAAGATTATCTCCTTGACAGAGTGGTGGGCAAGTTTAATACCAGATAGTCTGTGGTACCCATGTGTTTACTTCCACAAATGTCTGAATTAATGGTGCTAACCCTTGGCCATATCAAAAGATATTAATTAATTGATAAAGATCTGTTCTAGACTGTGAAATATTAAATATATATATATATATAATTCTAATTTTTTAATTGCAGGGCACCTAGGTGCGTCAGTCAGTTATGTGTCTGATTCTTGGTTTCAGCTCAGGTCACTATCTTGTGGTTATGGGATTAAGGCCTGTTTTGGGCTGTGCTCATGGTGGAGTCTGCTTCAGATTCTCTCTCCCTCTCCCTCTCATTCACTCTCTCTCAAATAAAGAAATAAGAACTTAAAAAAATAATTTAAATTGCGTTTTTCCTTAACTCTGTCCCACTAAAATATATGTAGTAGTTAAATAAAAATTAGACAATTACTTCTAGTGAGTGCTTCTAAAAATAAATGATTATGACTCAGGGCACACCTGATATAGAAAATTTCAGACATTTGGACCAAAAAGAATTGAAAATAGTACTAGTATTAAATGATCAGCTCTCTGAGTGACCTGAAAGGGTGCATTATTTATTTGTTATAGTACCACATTATTTCAGATACAATTTAATATTTTGGCTGTTGATTATGTATGATCAGCAGTGAAGTCAATTACCAGCATAGGACCCTGGCAACACTCAGTCCAGAATGAAGTAACAAAACATGTATTTTTGAACAGAAGATGGACAAATGAATGAATTAAGACTTCTTCATTTGTCCATTTATTCAGTTATTCATTGAATTATTTATTGAACTAATCACTGTACTGGATGATGAAGGATATATCTTTTGAAATAATAGCATCTGTGGACCTTATGTAAATGTGTATGATATAGACGGATCTTATATAACATGTGTAAGATATAGATGACTTAAGTGAATCTTAAGAGATATGTAACACTATTAAATGTTACAAATGCTATAAAGAAAAACAGTATAGTGGTATATGTTGCATTTGGAAAAATCGCCTCTTTTATTTTTCAAAAATCCTGTTTTGAATAATCATGTCAATCTATCTACAGGAACTTGAGGACAGTTATTTGTCTGTGCTATTATGTCTTCCTCGGAATATAACTGACATTAATGGAAGAAAAACCCAACTGAATGTCCAAATGCCTTCATATGTAAATATCCCAAAAATGTGGGAATATTTTGAACTACTTGATTTACTTTTTTTTAAGTTTTTATTTATTTGACAGAGAGAAAGACAGCCAGAGAGGGAACACAAG
The DNA here is from genome assembly GCA_004023965.1 of Spilogale gracilis. Classification (NCBI taxonomy): domain Eukaryota; kingdom Metazoa; phylum Chordata; class Mammalia; order Carnivora; family Mephitidae; genus Spilogale; species Spilogale gracilis. The sequence goes on along the minus strand of PITA01022433.1, from coordinate 21,212 downwards.
CAGAGGGAGTGCGAGAGGGTGAAGCAAGCTTCCCGCTGAGCAGGCAGCCTGTTGTGGGGCTCAATCCTGGGAGTCCAGGATCATGACTTGAGCTGAAGGCAGAGGCTCAACCACTGAGCCACCCAGGGCCCCTCTTGATTTACTTTTTATCCCGTGTTAAATTTTAAAAATTGAATAAATAATTAGGTTAGAATAGAGAAAATCTGAGGGAAGGACATTACTGTGCAACCAGAATATTAGATGACAGGTAGTTATATGCAATGTCTTGCATGATGAATTCTATTAACCACAAAATAAGAAAAGTTTAATACTAGTTATAAACTTTGAGAATAGAATCACAGACCTAAAATCACATGTGTGATGAAATCAGATACCAGGAAAAATGAGACAGAATGCTAAAATCTAATATGAAAAGCAGGGAAGCAAAGGATATAAAATATTACAATTACACTACAGGAAATGTGACATTTACAGAAGTCAAAGAGCAGGATATTAGTAATAGAATTACTGTAAAACTGAAAAGATTAAATATCCTATCTTGAAATTGGAATGGTTGAGTTCAGAATTTCAGAAGTGTTCAATTTAGTTTGATAATAAAATTTCCAGAAGTTGTTACAAAATTGAGTGTTGGATTATATATATTGAGGTTTTTGTGTTTTGATGGTGGATATTTTCATCTGATTCTTGTGTATTATGTCTTGAATTGAGAACCATAATATTCCTGCATTATTTATCCAAAATAAGTAATTTTGGAACTTCCTATATTATTATAACTCCATTTATATATGTTCATTATATAGTAAATACATTTTTAAATACTTATGAAAATGAGAATCATTTGAAAAATACTGATCTTAAATATGAAAATAAATTAATGAGTACTTACTAAAATATACTGAATAATTAACTCTCACCTTTCTAGCTTTATCATTTTCTTAAGTTTTAATGTCTGATTTTAGCTCATTATGATTTCCAGGTTTCACTCCCCTGGATCAGTGAAACAATCTTCCTGATTATACTACACATTGTGGAATCTGATCTCTCTGTCAATTTAAGTTGGCTGTCCTTCATAGTTGACACCAGCCTCACATAGATTTTATTTCTCACAAATCTTGAAAAATGTCTTTTAGATATTAAGGTATATTTTCCCGTAGAAGCTATCTAATTCATCTAAATATTGCAAATTCTCTATAATTCCCCTTTTTAAGCTTATTTTACCTATCTGTGACATTCACGCTATTGACAGCTACCTCCATTTGAAACTGCCTTTTCTAGAGGATTCCATGAGCTATTCCTCTCCCAGTTTTACTTTTCTGACAACCTCTTTTGTTGGAAATTTACCTTCCTCTAATGCTCTTTATATACTTATTTTTTTAAAAAAATGTTTGACTCCTTTTTGTTTCATCCTTCACATACTCAGGACAAATTATCAATGCTTCCTTTCATTTGCTACAGGTGTTTATACAATTCTCAAATTTAAAATAAGTGCCTAGAAATTGATGTTGAATCCCACAATAAAGTATTACTTCTATTTACCTCCACTTAAATGTACTAACAATACCTCATGGGCACCTGGGTGGCTCAGTGGGTTAAAGCCTCTGCCTTTAGCTTAGGTCATGATTTCAGGGTCCTGGGATTGAGGCCCACATTGGGCTCTTTGGGAGCCTGCTTCCTCCTCTCTCTCTCCTGTTTCTCTGGCTACTTGTGATCTCTCTCTGTCAAACAAATAAATAAAATCTTTTTTAAAAATGTACTAGCAACACTTCAAATGTAGACAAATTTAAACTAAACTCTTTCTCAGTGTTGCTTTTATAAATTAAAACATACATAGCTTACTTTTAACTCAATAAATTGTTCTGCCAGTTCTAAAAAAATTCAGATGTAGAAATTATTCTTAATACCTGTATCTCTTAACTATTATATTCATTTAATTTCTTGTCCTATAAATGATTAATTCTTGTCCCTTCTTTTCTATGTACTCTCTCAAAATAATTATAACTTTGGATTTTCAAGCTTGAAAGCAGAGCTTGGACTCTCCCCTTCATTTTGTGTTAGCATTCTGAGATCTCATACTGGTGGAATGGAAGATCAAACTACAGGAAGCAAGAGACCCAGTTATATCATGACTTATTGAATAAGGTTGTTTTTCTTCCTTTTATGTAACTATGTCAAAGTGGGTGGCCCTCAACAGCAAGTAAGTTTGATTCCAAATTTCCATTCACCACTCCTTAAGATCAGTCATTATCTACATTGTGAGAGCTTTCATCTTTAACAATCTATCCTACAAACTCTCAAACTCCAGAGTATTTAGTAATTTTCTATAACTCACAGTGCAACTGTCAATATTTTGCATATTATACTAGTACTTTATGCCATCTTTGCCTTCAGATCAAGCATAAGTCTATTATTCTACTTCAATTCATTGTCCAGAAATTCAGAACTATGTATGATTCCATAAATGATCAACTCCTCCTCCTTCTCCTCCTCCCTTTCTTCTTCTTTCTCCTCTTCTCCTCCTTCCCTGCCTCTTTCTTCCCTTCGTCCTCATCCTCTTCATTCTTCTAATTCTTCTTCTTCTTCTTCCTCCCCCTTCTTCTCCTCCTCCTCCTCCTCCTTCTTCTTCTTTCCCTTCTCTTCTCCTTCTCTTCCTCCTCCTTCTCCTCCTCCTTCTTTCCTCCTCCTCCTCCTTCTTCTTTCTTCTTCTTCTTCTTCTTCTTCTTCTTCTTCTTCTTCTTCTTCTTCCTCTTCCTCCTCCTTCTTCTTCTTCTTCTTCTTCTTCTTCTTCTTCTTCTTCTTCTTCTTCTTCTTCTTCTTTCTTTCCTCTTCCTCCTCCATTTTCTCCTCATAATTATTATTATGTTCCTATTTCTTTAATGATAAACACATTCTAGAATATATTCTCCACCTTTTAATATCTGAAATATTATAAAAATCTTTCAGATTTTAGGTATTTTAATGTTTCTCCAAGAAAAATTAGAGATTTCATTACCATTTGTATGCAGTTTAATAATAATTATATTTAATAATTATTATTCACCTGCAATAAGCTATAAGCACACTGCTATAAGGATCCATATCTGTTCATATAGGTAATGCATGCTCAATAATCATTTCTAAAATAATGATTTACAAATTATGTTATGTAAAGCTATTTAAATCAATAAAATATAATTGTATTGAGACAAGAACATTGTAAGTCTGGATGTTATACAGCTTTGGAATTATACATGAAAACTCCAAGAATATAATATGATACCAACATATGCAAACCCATATAATGCTTGGTGTTACTATTAATAATATTTAGAGGTAAAACTTTTTAATGTGAGAAATTTTATGCTGAATCATATTTTTCAAATTAAATTCTGTTTAGTAATTTTAGATTTGTTTTATACTGATACTTATGTACATTTACAAATAAGATTTCCAGCATTATTCATAAGAATTGTGCTATTTTGCAACTTTACATATTTTATTTTAATATGCAACTCTTTCAAGTAGACAAATGGACAAATTAGTTGCATGACTTTGCACATACATTTGAAATAATAGTGATAATAAAGTGCACAACACAATCTCATTTTGCTGGTCCTGTCCATTGATTCCCTGTATCTTCTATTACTTCAGGTAATTTACATAATTTCCTGGATGGGAGAGATCCACATGAAGGTACATTTCCAGGCAACCTGAACAAGTCATTAATTCTTCCGTATGATTAAAAGTGTTAATATTCCATCCAGTGGATTTGTCTACTACTGTAATTACTGAAAACTGTATTTGCTGTCAGCAGGTTCAATGGCTGACACTAAGTATATAAATCAGAGAATTGTCAGCCTTATCAATGCCTAAGGATGAGCTTCTACTATGTCTGAAATACAATCTAGTGAGCTACCCCCAAAAATAATAAAATAAAAGATAAGTAAAAGAGATGCATTATTCAGTTGAGGATGAGTCCAGGGAAGTTTCCTGGGTAGATGAACTTTTTCTAAAAATATTTTATTTATTTGTTTGATAAAGAGGAACATAGCTAGAGAGGGAACACAAACAGGGGAGTGAGAGAGAGAGAAACAGGACTCCTGTCTAGCAGGGAGCCCGATGGGGGGCTCGATTCTGGGTCTCCGGGATCATGACCTGCGCCGAAGGCAGTCGCTCAACCAACTGAGCCACCCAGGTACCCTAGATGAACTTCTTTAAAAGATTTTGATGTAGGAAATGAATTTGGATGATATACATTTCATCTGAATTTCCATCTTCTTATTAAGTTTCTGTTTAAAATTTTACTATTTGCTACTTGTTTGGAAATTGTCCCCATCCAGAAAAATCTTAAAATGTATCTAATTAGACTATAAAACTCAAAATAATCTGTCCCTAAATTTTTTTTGAACAGAGAACAGCACCTCTACTACTGCTGCTAACACCAATGCCTCCCTCACATTGCTTTCATTATATGTAAACTATTACTTTTACTCCACCACCCCAGAAAGGGAAATGCTTCAATATATCATGCAATGGAATATGGCTTTAATTAATTAAGGTAACACATATGGCATTAATTTAATCTCGAATTATATAATGTAATAGTTTTCCTATTTTACTGTGGCTCAGATGGTTTAAATAATCTCATCAAGATCACAGAGCTAATGGATGAATAATTAAGAACTCAAATCCATAACTACATGTTTTTAAACCCATACTAGTTTCATTAATCATAATCCTAATATGGTAGCCATCATCTCTTACTACATGTAAAAGCCCATCACTGAGAACTTTTAACAGATTTTCACAGACTATATGTATGATAAAATCCAAATTAATTATTTGATCTTGAGATTCAATATGTGATCTATCAAAATCTTAGAAAATTATCTTTGAATATCAACAACCTGATTCTAAAGTTTATTGGGAAAGGAAAAAAGAAATGAAACATCCAACACAGTACTGAAAAAGAAAAAAAATAGAGGACTGACCAATACTTGACTTTAAGACTTGCTGTAAAGCTATAGGGATCTAGACAGTGTGGTATTGGTGGAAGAGTAGAGAAATATATCAACAGAACAGAATGGACAACACAATACCATTATGCCCCACTAGGTCTCTGAGAATTTTAATCCATCAGATACAGCATCCTTAATCTTATTTTTGCCTTTTTATGTCTAGGAGACATTTCTATGCAGAGATGATCATTTGGAATTTATATTTATAACTTTATTTTGTTATGCATACACAGAATTATAAAATATTATAGAGCCATACTAAAGCTTTATAAATAGTCAAAGTAAATAAAAATTATTTCAAAGTATTTATATAATTTGCTTACAGATTAAGATATTTACTTTTTCTGTTTGGTACTATTCAGGTAGGCCAAAGGACCAAGTTATTAATCCTTCCAATTTCAGATTTCCTGTGCCTTTACTGATAGTATCTTAGTAATTCTTGAATCCTGCCTTTTGCAAGGCAAATGTAAAAAAAGCTCAAAGTTTTCTGACATGAACAGTAGGAAAAGAGCTGGTAGAGTAGCCACTTGAAACCAGGGCTGACACAGTAGTTGTAGTGGGACTCCTAGGTCAATACTCACACATCTCCTCTTGTCTGTTGCATTAATCATGTTAAATCCTGGAAAATATGAGAAGATACAGGAGAAATGCTCAGAATTATTCTACAATTATTCTCAATTATTTCATAATGCATTGAAGCTATTACCTATTAAAGTAGTAGGGAAGTAGACTTACAAAAATTGCTTTTCTCCTTCCATACGATAATAATGTGTTCCATTTTCGCCATCCAAATCTCTCAAAAACTCCTCTACAAAAGATAAAACAAAGATGGTGAATTTACAACAGCATCAAATGTTTGTATACATAGATAAAAATCTACAGAAAATTGATGAAAATATGTTCATTTAGATTAACAAATTTTTCTATTTCACCTAACTATATATACCATTTATTCAAAATAATTACATATACTCAAATAGTACAATACAAAAGTAATAGCATTTTGAATATCAGCAACATCAAAATTTGAGATTAAAGAAAATACTGTTTGCAATAGGACCAAAATGTCAAATAACAAGAAAAACGTTTAGAAATGGAGAGAAAAACATTATAAACCCTAAAATTTAAGGAAAAAATATGGTAAACATGCATAAATGGAAGTCTGTTATGAATTTGAATATTCATTAATTTAAAAGATTTAATTTTTGCCTATATTACTTTACAACTTTTGCGTTATCCCAGTCAAAATCCTACAAGGGTATGTGATTGCATGTGTAAACATGTATGTATTTGTTAAACTAGACAAACCAAATCCAAAATTTATATGGAAGCATAAAGGATCATAAATAACAAGACTGGCATGGTGGAAGGACCAATTAATGAGAAGTAGCTCTTAGTGCTACAGAAATTAACAGTAAGGAATTCTGACCAATGAACTAGCAGAAAGGGCACAGAAACTGACAGATACATACATGTTTGCTTAATTGATAGGAAAAAATGGCATTGCAGAGTAGTAAAGAACGAACACTGCTTTCAATAAGTAATTTTAGTCCAGTTCACTACTATAAAGAGAAAAACAAATAAATAAATTTGCTAATTCTCAAATTACATTTAAAATTAAGTTCCCTGTAAAGGAAAGAGTAAAAGCAAAATCAAAAATAATAAAAACTCATAGAGGATAATATGAGATACAGCTCTGGCTACCAAGTTTTAGAATAGAGGAAATACAGCAATATCTATTTACTGTTGGTGGGAATGTAAATTTGTCCACTATGTCAATAGATATGACAATATCCATTAATGGCTAAATTACACAACTTCAGTGAAAAAGCAATCCTACTCCTAGATGTGTGTTTAATTGTGATGCATTTACTTGAGCCACGAAACATGTACATAAATGTTATAGCAGCATCAAATCAGAAATCACATATATGTCCGTTAACACTAGAATATATGAAAAGTTTGAGGAAAAATACAGCAATACAAATGAACAGATGACATCTACATGCATCAATATAGTTAAATATAATAAATGTCAAGTTAAGCAAGATATCCAAGAACACCAAATATATTAATCCATTTATATGAAGTCCCAAAATAGCCAAAATGAAATTATACTAGTAGAAAACAGAATTTGGTCCCTTTAGGAGAAAGAGAGAATGGAGTGATTTAAAGAGGCATGTGTCTTGGAAAATAATAAAATATATTATTTTACTAAGTTTAGGTATGGTTATATATAACTACTATTGAATAATTCATTGCATTGTAAAATTTTGTTCTGTGTACTTTTACTATATATATTTTACAATAAAAGTTTAAATAATTAAAAGGATTTATTTTTTTCCAAAAATATGATTGTTCAGTCCAGAAATCTCCAAGATTTAGTTATTTCATTGTCTAACTTTCCTGTATCAGTATAATTTCTAATTATTTTCCAGGTGTCCAATGTTTTCTTTTCCTATTTATTCTATATATTTTCTCCCTAAACACTACGATGTGCAACTGCACCATATTTCATTTTATTTAAATATATTATTTGTTTATTTGTCAGAGAGAGAGAGAGAAAGAGAGCATGTGACCACAGGCAGGGAAGAGTGGCAGACAGAAGGAGAAGCAGGCTTTCCCTTGAGCAAGGAGCCCAATGCTGAACTCCATCCCAGGACCCCAGATCATGACCTGAGCAGAAGGCAGACACTTAACCACTGAAGCAGCCAGGTAGCCTTCCATATTTCATTTTGTAAACAAATAGTACTTCAGCTTGGCCTGTATTTTTTTCTTTTCTTGTCAAATTGACATCTCTTAGGTTTCCCTTCCAGTGTCTTTTCCTGGCCCTTTTCATCACCATCCATTATTTCTATTTTTTCATTGTTAGCTCTTCTATGTGACAGTCTATTTTTGTAACTCATTCTTTCCAACAAGTCTTCAGGACAGCTATCATATATTAATCTCACTTTTTCACTATATAATTCAGTTTACAAAATACGTATTCAAATATGTTTTGGAAGTTCTTTTTGAAATGAATGTATACGCATAAATTTTTCATTGCAGTTCTGTATATCTTGTGTTTTCCATCATTATAACTTGCCTCCCTGAAATCAATTCTTGAAAATTGGCAACCAACTTGGAAATTTGTGTAACTTTGTTTATTCTGAGTTCTCTGAAAAATACTTAAACAATTTATGAATAATGGGTATTTGACTTCAAATGGTGCCGTGCATGGTCAGTATGGACTGTAAAATTATTAGTACACAGGTATTAAGTTTCTCAAGATCTAGGAATTAACACATATGATCTATTATCCATGTTAATAAATTTAGTGGGAGTGTATGTGGTAGATTTAGATTTTGTGTTTTGACAAATGATTTTACTTTTCTAGTTGAAATCTAATTTCATTTATTCCATTTTTTTACAAAGCAGCATGCCTTTTTTCAAGCATGTTTCCTTTATCATGAAATAAATCATGAAAATTTCCTTAACGAATATTTCTTGGGATTTAACACTGATCACAGAGAATAAAAGAATATCCTAATGTATGCTAAATTATAGTTAAGTGTCTGAGTACTTTTGGCAACTATGTATTAGTCATCTCAGTATGTTATTAATTCCTCAGAATATTCCATGCATGTTTTAAAAGACAGTAGAGTTGTAGAAACATTATTTAGTTTATATCAAGTTTAAGCAATCCAAAATATAATTCCAGAAAACATAATTAAATGGTGGCTTATAATATTGCCTTAACATATAAATAGAACAAAATGAAGTCAAATGAACAGAGAATAAAAAGATGGCTAATGAAAACCCATTTGTATTCTGGATACTAATAATTTATAATAAGTTATGATTTTGAAATGCATTTATGATATAGAAGCATTTAACATTTCTTATTGACATCATGCCATTTTAAATGTCTTTGAAACTATTATAAACATTGAATAAGAAATAAATCCTGCCCAAGAACAGTGTAAACACTATTTCACAGACTTATAGAATCAAATGAGAACAAGTTAAGGCCAAGAAATTCAAGCATTGTTAGCTGGCCATTTTATGATGATTTTGTTCATTAAGTGATCTAAAATAAGTATAAGAAATATAGTCTCCTGATGTCATGTCTATCATTAATACAAATGTGACAAAATATCTGTGCTAAATCTGTGCTAATAAAATCATACTATACTAGTTAGTAGGTTTCTATGACAATGTAGTAATAAAGGAAAGATGTTAGTTTCACAAGAAAAAATAAAAATCTAAATTAAGTAAATATGTATGGGAATCAAACTAAATAGACTAAATATCACTAATTCTTATCAAAGTGATTGTAATGTTCCAGAGGAAATTTTAAAGGAAATTGATTCATTTCTAATATAAAAAATATGAGTTTAGATTAGACTGAACAGCACATATAGAAGTTGTTTATGTATAATTTATTATTGTAAATTAAGGTTAAAATCTTTAACAATATTAAAAATTGTTATGGAAAATAAATTATCTTTAACTAATAACACTATAAAAATGTTTCTATAATGGGGACGCCTGGGTGGCTCAGTGGGTTAAAGCCTCTGCCTTAGGCTCAAGTCATGATCTCAGGGTCCTGGGATTGAGGCCCGCATTGGGCTCTCTGCTCAGCGGGAGCCTGCTTCCTCCCCTCTCTCTGCCTACTTGTGATCTCTCTCTGTCAAAGAAATAAATAAAATCTTTAAAAAAAAATGTTCCTTTAATCACTCAATCATTACTAAAAAAAAGAAAAGAGCTTGAGAGGCACTAGGTTGCTTAGTTTGTTCAGTGTCTGTTTTTGGCTCTGATCAGGATCTGGGGGCTCTGGGTTTGAGCCCTGCATCAAGCCCTGCATTGGGCTATCTGCTCAATGGGGAGTCTGTTTTTCACTCTGCTCATGACTCTGCTGTGCTCTCTCTCAGTCAAATAAATAAAATCTTAAAGAAAAAAAAAAAAAGGAGAGAGTGAGAGTGGAAGCAAGAGAGATTCAACTAGATATTTTAAAAAATATCTTGGTTATATATCAACTTGATTATATATAAAACTTGATTATATATCAAATTCAAGTATGTTAATAAAATATTACAAAAAGGGCAGATTTTTCATTTTCTTTGTTGGAGGCTACATTTAAATCATACATTTGTAACTCACAATGATGGGTCATTAATCATTAAACACTAAAACATAGGGTCCAAGTATTTTTTAAGTCTATGTCCTGGGGGCATAGTGACCTTTGGTATTAAAGAAGAAAGAAACTTGTGAAAGATTTTGAGGAAGGCTTGTATCAACTGTTTCATTTTCCTTACCTAATTCAATGGAGTCTATACTACCCCAAATTCTATTAAATGCATTTTGTAAGATGTGTCGTTGATATTTTCAGGCATATTTTCCCAGTTAGTATGAGATGGGGTTGCTTATTGGAAATAAAATATCTTCTGCTTTACAAATTTTAGTTTATTCAACAAAATAATAAAAATTGTGTTGTGTAAAAAGTACTACAAAAGGAGAAATACAATAAGAATTTCCTACCAAAAGTAATTTAATATTCAGTAGAGAAGAAGGTAAACTAAGTAAACAAGAAAAGTAGAATATTGGTGCAATATATAAGATATCTATAAGGAATATGAGAGCAAAATAATTTATGCTAAAGGTAAGGGAAAGATTCTTTGAGTTGTCAAAGCTCAGGCTATATCATAATTATAATTTGATATAAACTACCAAAACTGAAACAGGAAGAAATAGAAAACTTGAATAGATTGCTAACAAGCAAAGATATTGAATCAATAATAAAATATCTCCCAAAAAACAAAAGCCAAGTACTGGGTGGCATCTCAGGAGAATTCTACCAAACGCTTAAAAAAGAGTTAAGATCTATTTTTTCTCAAACTATTCCAAAAACTAGAAATGAAAGAAAAACTTTCAAACTCATTCTGTGAGACCAGCATTACCTTAATTCCAAAACCGACAACTCCCCTACCAAAAAAAAAAAAAAAAAAAAAAAAAAAAAAAAAAAAATTACAAGCCAATACCTCTCATGAACATGAATGCAAAAGTTCTCGACAAAATACTAACAGATGAAACCTAATGGTACATTAAAAGACTCATTCATCACAATCAAGGGGGATTTATTCCTGGGTTACAAGGTGGTTCAATATTCAGAAATCAATCAACATGATACACCACGGTAAGAAAAGAAAGGATAAGAACCATATGATTCTCTACATAGATGCAGAACAAGCATTTGACAAAACACAGCATCCATCCTTGATAAAAACCCTCAACAAAGTAGGGATAGAGTAAACATACCTCAACATCATTAGGGCCATATATGAATGACCCCCAACTAATATAACCCTCAATGGAAAACAAACAAACAAACAAACAAAAAAAAAAACAGAGTTTTCCCCTATGGTCAAGAATTAGACAGGGATTCCCACTTTCACCATTGCTACTTAACAGTACTGGAAGTCCTAATTTCAGCAACCAGACAACAAAAGGAAGTAAAAGACATCCAAATTGGCAAGAAAGAAAGCAAACTTTCACTCTTCACTGATGAAAATATACTCTTTGTAGAAGAAAAAAAAAAAAGACTCCACCAAAAAATACCTAGCACTTATACATGAATTCAGTCAAATCACAGGATACAAAATCAATGTGCAGATATCTATACCTAGGAGCTGGAGGCTGGGTGGCCAGGGAGACAAAGGGTACAATCATCACACAATGGTCTAAATTTTATTTATTTATTTATTTATTTATTTATTTATTTATTTATTAGGGATGGGGGTCCAAGAAGAATAGAGAAGTATTTACAAAACAGCTTTGGAGCAATATCTGATTTCAGAAGTAACTGAAATATCTCAATAACAACTGTGTTCTTGATTTTTCAGTAGCAACAATTGTAATGCCAGTCTTTCAGGAAAACAACAAGGACTTTATTCCCAAAGCTTGACACTGAAGGTATCTTCCAGATGTCCACAAGCTGTTTTCATTACCCGCAGTAGTCAGTAGAGACTAGAGACATTGAGATTCTGCACAGTGAAGAAACCATCAATAAAACTAAAAGTCAACCTATAATGGGAAAAAAAAATTGCAAATGATATACCTGATAAAAGGTTAGTATCTAAAATCTGTAAAGAACTCATCAAACTCATCACCCATAATACAAATAATCCAGTTAAGAAATGGGCAGAAGACATGAATATCATCACATTTTTCCAAAGAAGACATATAGATGGCCAACAGACTCATGAAAAGATGTTCAACATCACTCATCATTAAGAAAATGCAAATCAAAACTACAATGAGAGATTATTTCACATCTATCAGAAAAGATAAAATTAACACAAGAAACAAGTGTTGGTGAGGATGCAGAGAAAGGGAAACCCTCTTACACTATTGGTGGGAATGAAAACTGATGCAACCACTCCAGAAAACAGTGTAGTTAAAAGTTACTTTAAACTTTAAAAAGCTAAAAGAATTATCCATGACCCCACAATTTTATTACTAGGTATTTATCCAAAAGATACAAAAATGCTGATTTGAAGGAATATACGTATACCAATGTTTATAGCAGAATTATCAAATATAGCCAATTATGGAAAGAGTCCAAATGTCCATCGACTGATGAATGTATAAAGAGAGGGTAAATATATACCATTGATTATTAGCCATAAAAAAGAATGAAACCTTGTTATTTGCAATGGCATGGGTGGAGCTAAAGTGTATTATGTATATTATGCTGAGAAAATAAGTCAGTCAGAGAAAGACAAATACCATATGATTTCACTCATAATAGAATTTAACAAAACAGATGGACATGAAAGAAAAAGAGATAGGCAAACCATTAAACAGATTATTTACTATAGAGAAAAATGAGGATTTCTGGAGGGCAAGTGTGTGTGTGGGGGGGAATAGGTTAAACGAGTAATAGCATTAAGGAGTGCACTTGTTATGATGAGCACTGGGTGTGATTTTTAAGTGAAGATTCACTAAATTCTACTCCTGAAACTAATATTAGACTATATGTTAACTAACTAGAATTAAATAAAAACTTAAAAAAAAATAAGGGGCACCTGGGTGTCTGAGTCAATAAGCCTCTGCCTTTGGCTCAGGTCATGATCCAAGGGTTCAGGTTTGGAGCCAAGCATTGGGCTCCCTGCTCTGTGGGGAACCTGCTTCTCCCTCTCCCACTCACCCTATTTATGTTCCCTCTCTCGCTGTGTCTCTCTCTGTAAAATAAATAAATAAAATCCTTAAAAAAACAAATAAATATTTATATTATAAATAAATATTTATATGTATAAATGGCTATAACCAAGAGTGAAGATCATCATGCACCTTTGCCTTTCCTTTTATAAAAGCCAAATATTATAAGACAGGAGTATGGCTAGAATAAGAGCCATGCTCTGAAATAAGAACAAAACAATAGACCTCAATAGGGAATTAGAAATACTGATTGGAAAATAGCATATGAGAAAATGTAGGTGATTGAATTTGCCAGAGGTTTTGGATACAATATTATCAGCATTATCAGTAATAGGGAAACAAAACAAAACAATAAAATTTGACTACTTTAAAATTAAAAACTTTGGCTCCATCAAAGACACTGTTAAGAAAATGAAAAGATAAGCCACAGTCTGGGAGAAAAATATTTGTAAAACCCATATCCAATAAAGACTTGTATCCAAGTCAATATACAGAGAACCTTTTTTTAAAAGGTTTTATTTATTTATTTGACAGAGAGAAAGATCACAAGTAGGCAGAGAGGCAGGTAGAGAGAGGAGGAAGCAGGCTTCCTGCTGAGCAGAGAGCCCGACATGGGCCTCAATCCCCGGACCCTGAGACCATGACCTGAGCTGAAGGCAGAGGCTTTAATTCTTTGAGCCACCCAGGTGCCTCCAGAGAACTCTTAACAATTAAAGAGTGGGCAAAAAGGAATGCCTGTGTGGCTCAGTCCAGTAAGCATCTGCCTTTGGCTTAGGTCATGATTCCAGGGTCCTGGGATCAAGTCCTGCACTGGGCTCCCTGCTCAGTGGGGAGCCTATTTCTCCCTCTGCCTGACGCTCCCCCTGCTTATGTTCTCTTTCTCTCTCTGACAAATAAATAAATTTTTTTAAAAAATAAAATAAAAATTGGACAAAAAATTCGAACAGACATTTCACCAAAGAAGGCATACAGATGGGAAATAAGCATATGAAGAGATGCCTGACAACATAAGTAATTAAGGAACTGCAATTAAAACATTGAAATACTACGAGACACTTACTAGAATGTTTAAAATCTAAAACAGTAACAACACCAGATTCTGGTGAGGATGTGAAGCAACGGAAACTCTCATCTGTTGCTGGAAGGAATGCAAAGTGGTATGGCTACCATGAAAAATAGTTAAGCAGTTTCTTACAAAACAAAATTGTCTTACTATGCTATCCATCAATCAAACTCTTAGGTATTTACCCAAATGAGCTGAAAACAACAGAAACCTACCCAGGATGTTTATAGCAGTTTTACATTACACATAATTGCCAAAATTTAGAGACAACCAAGATGTCCTTCAGTAGGTAAATAGATAAACAAACTATACACACCCATATGATAGTCAATACTTAAAATAAATTTGGCAAAGATCTGTGAGTCCCTTAAGAGGGAAATTATACAATATTTATGAAACAAAGAAAACCTGAATATACTCTAAAATATCCTGTTTCTATACAATCATTGCTGCATGTGCTTCATTTACATTCAATAGAAAGTTGAGACTTTCTATGAATCTCTAAGAAAAAGGGAATTTTTTTCTTCTTAGAAGTGCACTGGTAACCTCTCCTTAGGTCTCATTTTTCTAAAACAAGTTAGACTTCACTAACATCTGTTTAATCATCACTATTAAAGGAAAGCAATTACCTGCCTGGATTATATTGATTGGCTTGACCTGGGGTGAAAGTGAATGGAAATATCATTCTCATGAAATGCTCTAGTAATAAAAAAGGCATATGTCTACCTTCTTAGTAATAGTATTAGTAGAATGTTCTCAGTGAAAAGATTACCATGGTTGGCGGCATCTAATAGTTGTTTTAGAAATTAGAGACTTTATTTCAAAATATATTTTTGGGAGGTGAGATTAAAGAGATCTAACCAATCTAGCCTGAGTAAGCTGTATTTATTTCAGATATAAAAAGCCAAATGCAAACATATGGTAAAGGGAGTACAAAGCATTTACAAAAATGATTCTTCCTCAGGTGCACTGTGCTTCTCAGAACCTGAGCTTTACTTTTTCTTCTTTTTCTTCTTCTTCTTCTTCTTCTTCTTCTTCTTCTTCTTCTTCTTCTTCTTCTTCTTCTTCTTCTTCTTCTTCTTCTTTTTTTTTTTTTAGCCTTACTTCTAAATTATAATAGGTGTATCTCAGTAATTGAAAAAATAAGCTTTGACTGAGACGATAGAGAAAATTACAAAACTCTTCTGGCTTTAGTGGAGAAATAACTCTTATTAGCAAAGAAAAATATAAGATTTTCTATACAACTTTGGTGATTTTACAATAATCTGAAAATTTTAATAGTATATCACATGCAAGCAAGAGATCAAATTTTTACCTGTGTTGGAAGATGCTGGACTGCTCTTCAAAAGTTTACATCCCCATCTTGTACTTACATTATTGGCATGTAATAAATAAGGGATGTTAGTTCTGAAGTGGCTAACCCTTAAGAAGCCATCTGCAATCACTCTGGGTGGTTTGCCGGCAGTTGGTATTAAAAAGTCACTCAGCTCATTAGTGGTCCAATTAGCTGATATGTAGTGCAGCCGCCAGGCAAGTTGTTTCCACTGCCATGTAACATCTAGGCAGGGATCTCAACTCTGGAAACAGCCAGTGAAAGAAAGCAGGTGGACATGGAAGTACAGAGAGTCACCTACAGACTCTTCTTCAAATATCAGTGAGATCATCTATAATTCTGCTCAGGATGCATACTTTGTCTGGATAAGCACCCTAATCAAAATGCAGTATCATCCCAAGGCACTATTAATATTTAATAAATTTAATTCAGGACAAATGATGTTGTAATGTAATGTTGTAATATATATATTACATAAAGACTATATAAATATATATATTATATTATATTATATAAATATGTATATATAAAGAGAAGACGAGGCCTCCTCACTTAGGTTCTGAAATACATTTATTCTACACTGTATTTTGAAAATAAGGGTATGACAAATGAATAGTTATCTATATAGTTATCTAATAGTTATCTGTTTCTCTAAGTAAAACTTCAATACTTAAGGAAAGTTATGAACCAAGATAAAATCATAACCAAAAAATAATAAATAGTGCTTAAAAACTAGTTACATTTAATGAGGAAATTAATGAATAAATCTCATGGAATATAACCAAAATTTTATTTAAATTTTATTTACTGAAAACATACCAAATGATCTTACATCAAGTACTAAATTTTATACAATATTTTAGTTTAGATCACATAGAAAGACAAAGTAAAAAATACCAACAAACACATCCATCCTTACATATTGATGTAAGCATGAAAGAACATTTTTAAATTATTTCTACTGTTCTCAAGAAACATTACAAACGTTTTGATACATATGGCTTTAGTTAGTGAAGCCTTATCAAAGCATTTAGGCACTACAACCTATTAAGTGCATTGATTTTCAACAGAGAGAATGAGAATCCACAATTTCAATAACACGTTTTGATGTGGTAGTGAGAAGTGTTTCATAGTAATTATCTATAAGTAGGAAATCCATTAAGATTCTAGATGGAAGGTAATATATTGTGAGAGAGAAGCAATTTTTTTAGGTTCAAATATGGCAGTTAATATTAGAATATAGTTTTATTACTGAAAGTTGTAGAATCCATACTTTACAGGGGTAATTTTTTTTAAAGATAATGTAGTCCATATTTATGGTAACTACTGTCTCTCCTCCATCGTCTTTGCTGAACTGTGAAAAAGACAGTAACAAGTTATCATTACCTAACCCTGCAGTCAAACAGATGATTCCACAATTGGGGATTTAACACTGTAGGAAGAAGTCATTTACTGAGAAAAGAAAAAAAAAACAAATGAAACAATTAGTATATCTCCAGGATATTATCAGGTCCTTCACTGCAAATTATAGTTTAGATATTGTCCTAACATAATCTCTCAAGATTAGTGATTGGTGAAGTTCCCAGACACTTGTTTCGTTACATATTTAAAGGGATAAATGTGTATTGATAGATTTGTATTTCAAACTATTATATGAAGCAAAAGAGCTGTGAATCAAAATAGTTCACACTTCTGGACAAGACTCATTTGCCTCACAGTTCTCCCTTTTCCTTCTTTGTGCATCAGAAACACGTTAATCCATCTGCTTTGGGCCTGCTACCTTAGGCATGCAGACCTCCCTCTCAGATTACTTCTTCCTAAAAATCTTTTATCTAAAAATGGAGATTCAATTAGGAATAATGCTTGGCACTTGCTGTGTTTCATATATTTGTTATTGTTCTTATTATTGTTAATGATCCAGAACATATGCGTTTCAACATTTTAATCAATTTAAAGCTTTGAAATATTTAAAAAATCACTTTCATTATAAATTCAAAAGAAAATGTGAAAAGATATATCTAATATCAGACATACCGACATGATTCTCACTCTTTAATCTTCCATACATAAGCAAATACCTCTTATTGAGACCCTTAAGAAAGATTTAATGATAATAATGACAGAAACAGCAATAATACTGTTTTTAAGGGGTTTCTAATGAACATGCCTTGATAAAAATCTTCACTTCCTGGCATTCAGCTTTCTTATAGGCTGATTTGTGTTACTCCCCAAATTCATACACTGTAGTTCTAACACAGGTACCTCAGAATGTGAGTGCATTTGGACACAGTCTTTACAAAGATATTAAGTTAAAATAAGGACATGATGGTGAGTCCTGTTCTAATATGACTGGGGTGCTTGTAAGGAAAGGCAATGTGGACATGGAAAGAGAAAGAGGGAAGGGAATGTGAAGCCGGGGGTAGACAGCCACCTAGAAGCCAAGGAGAAAGACCTAGAACACATCTTTCTCTGATAGCCCTCAAAAAAAAACAAACAAAAAAAACAGTCCTGCCAACACCTCAACTTCTGTCTTCTAGCCCACCAACTGTGCGAAAGTTAAGCTTCAGTCATTTAAGTCACTCAGTCTATAATACTTGGTTATAGCAGTCCTAGTAATTTAAAGCAAGATTACAGCTAGGAACATAAATTATAGATTGTTTTAGTAATAGTAATAAAAATTGGTTATTGTGTTTCTATTAATGCTTTCAAATTTACATGCTGTGTTTAAATATTTCCCTGAGAAAACACACGAAGACAGATAACTGATTTTAAAAGGAGTAATAACATATCCAAACTTTTCTCTACTTTGAGATTTTATTCTTTACTAGAAATACTTAATCGTTAAAGTTCAAGTGCAAGACAAGTCTGGTGATATAAGTTTCAGTTTTTTCTGATTGTCATTAAAATAGAACATGGCTAATTCCCCAATATTTTAAAAAGTGACTTTGGGGCACCTGGGTGGCTCAGTTGGTTAAGCGACTTCCGTCGGCTCAGGTCATGATCCCCGAGACGTGGGATCGAGTCCCACATGGGGCTCAGCAGGAAGCCTGCTTCTCCCTCTCTCACCCCCCTGCTTGTGTTCCCTCTCTCTTGCTGTGTTTCTCTCTGTCAAATAAATAAAATCTTAAAAAAAAAAAAGTGACTTCAAATTAGACTTTTTTATGACTAGTAATGTCATTATTGCATTTAATATCAAATGTAATATGCATTTTGTTGATATTAGCAATTGTAGAAAAATAGTGCATTAACATCACTTTTTAACATTAAAAGTTAATGTTAGAAGAGGGCCAAAAGGTACAAACTTCCAAGCTATAAAATAAATAAATCATGGAATGTAATAGACAATGAAAAAGGATTTTATTATAATAGAACACCTTTAAGTATGTAATATTCAGCTAGTGGTATTTACAACAAAGCAGTACTAATTGCCTGTTTGTGATATGGGTATGAAAACAGAGCAAATAAATGTTTCCCTTTGATTGGAAAAAAAATGTTTTTATGGAATGATTTTTTAAAAATTTAGTGAAACATATATTTTCCAGATTAACCATTTTTTAAATGTACTATTGCTTGGCATTAGGTCCATTCATACTATTGTGTAATTTGACTATTCTAGGTATCTCTTATACGGCATCATGCAGTATATGGTTTTTTGTGATTGGCTTGCTTCACTTAACATAATGTCCTCAAGTTTCATGTTGTAGTACATGTCAGAATTTACTTTCTTTTTAAGATTTAATATATTTCATTGTATACTTTTGATAAATGCTTATCGCATTTTGTTTATCCATTCATCAATAGAAAGACACCTGGTTTTCTTCCACCTTTTGGCAATTGTGAATGATATTGCTATGAACAGGGGCATACTAATGTATCATTGGGAGTCTTATTTTAATTCTTTTAGGTATATACCCGGAAATGGAATTGTTAGCTTATATGGTAAATTTACTTTTATTTTTTTGAGGAACTACTATAGTGATTGCAATTTTTCACATTCCCACCAATGGTGCAGAAGGACCGAAGTTTTCCAATTTCTCCATATCCTCTCTAATACTTCTCTTTTTGACAATAGTTATCTTGGTGGATTTGAGGTGATATCTTATAATGGCTCTTATTTTTCATTTCCCTAAATTTTAGTAATTTTGAGCATTTTTTCATTTGTTAATTGGTAATTTGCATATATTCTTTGGGGAAATATTCAAGTCCTTTGTCCATTTATTAATCACAATTCATGACTTTTTGGCTTTTTAAAAATATTTTATTTATTTACTGGAGAGAGATTGAGTGAGTGAGAGAGAGCATGAGAGGGGAGCAGGTCAGAGGGAGAAGCAGACTCCCCACATAAGGACTCCATCCCGGGACTCCAGGATCATGACCTGAGCTGAAGGCAGTGGCTTAAGCAACTGAGCCACCCAGGGACCCCAACTTTTTGGCTTTTGAGTTGTAGGGGTTCTTTATATTCCGTATCTTAACACCTTATCAGGTATATAATTTGCAAACATTTTCTCCCTTTCAGTGATTTGCCTTTTCATTCTATTATTATGCTATTTGATGCATAGTTTTAAATTTGATGTACTCCATTTTATTTTTTTTTTCTGTTGTTGTCCTCTCTTTTGCTTTCATATCTAAGAAATCATTGTCAAATCCAAGGTCATGAAGCTTTTTCCTTATGTTTGGTTTTGTTTTGTTTCTAAGAGGTTAATAGTTTTAGTTGTTAGGTTCAAGTCTTTGATTCATTCTGAGGGCTGTGTGTGTGTGTGCACTTGCGTGTGTGTGATGCAAGATAAGTGTTCATTATCTTATATAGTTCAACTTCATTTTTTGTATAGGAATAGGTAGTTTTCTCAACACCATTTGTTGAAAAGACTGTCATTTCCCCTTTGAATTATCTTGGCATCCTTGTTGAAAATCATTTGACTATACGTATGAGATTTGTTTCTGGGATCTCTATTCTATTCCATTGGTCTATATGTTTGTCTGTAGTGCCAGTACAACACTGTTTTGATTACTGTAGCTCTGTAGTAAGTTTTATAAGAAGAAGACCTCTAACTTAATTCAATATTTCAAAGATAGTTATGGCTACTCAGGGTTTCTTGCGATTCCATATGAATTTTGGGATAAGCTTTTTTTTATTTCTGCAAAAAATATTAATTCAGATTTTCATAAGGAATTCACTGAATCTGTAGATTACTGTGGACAGTAAAATATTATGTCTTCCAATTCATGAACACAAGAATTCTTTCTATTTCTGTATGTCTTCTTTAATTTCGTCCAGAAAGTTTTTACAGTATTCAATGTGTTGATGTTTCACCCTCTCTCCTCCCTGTTATTTCCTAAGTATTTTATTCATTATTTAATCTTTATCTTATTTTATTTTTTTAAGATATTTATTTATTTATTTATTTATTTGTTATTGTTACTAAAATTTTTTTTCCAGTGTTCCAAGATTCATTCCCCATTCCCCACACCCAGTGCTCCACGAAATATGTGCCCCCAGTACCCACCACCAGGCTCTCCCATCCCTCCACCCCCCTCCCTCCAAATCCCTCAGTTTGTTTCTGTGTCCAAAGTCTCTGTTGTTTCATTTCTCTCCCTGGATTACCCTAGTTCCCATTTACTTTCC
>PITA01022432.1:0-30363 GCA_004023965.1 Spilogale gracilis | reverse complement strand
GCTTGATGATCCCAAACATGACAAATACAGAGAAAACCACACCAAGATACATCACCGTCAACTGCTAAAAGCCAAAGAGGAAAGGGAAACTTGAAAAAGTTACAAATACTTAAAGAAACAGTCTCGTAGTTTCTTAGATTAATATAGAAGCCTGCACTTCTATATTATCTCACGGGTATCTCAGGGGTTGCAATCAGGGTGCCAGCTAGGTCTGTCATCTTCTTAAGGCTCAACTCAGACTGACTCTACTTCTCAGCTCATTTAAGTAGTTATTGGCAGAATTCAATGCCAGTTGTTGCACTGAGAGCCTCAGTTCTTCATAAACTGTTTCCCCCAGTTCTTGGACATGCTGGTCTCTTCACAGGAAAGCTCACAATACTGAAGCCGGCTTGTTAGAGAAAGCTAGCGAGGGGACAAAGAGCAAGAGAATGCCAGCAAGATGAAAGTCACAATCTTTCATAACCTAAACTCAGAAGCAATATCTCATCACACTTACCATTTTCTATTCATTAGAATCAGGTCATTAGGTGCAGCTCTCCTTCAAAGGAAGGGAATTACACAAGGGAAAGAATACTAGGAGGTAGGCATCAATACAAGCCGTTTCAGAAACTGCCTTCCACAGGAAAGAAATTTACAAGTTGATGGAAATGTTGTATATCTTGTCGGAGAATAAAAACTCATCAAAGAGTATGTTCAAAATGGGTATATTTTCTTATATGTATAGTTGACTTATTACTAAAAAAATTACTTTTAAAAAGTCACTTTTTAAAAAAGGGGGGATTGGACCATGATCTCAAAAAAATTCCTCTTAAACACGGAAGAATCAGGGTGCCTGGGTGGCTCAGTCGGTAAGCATCTGCCTTCAGCTCTGGTCACGATCCCAGAGTCCCAGGATCAAGCCCCACATCAGGCTCCCTGCAGGAAGCCTGCTTCTCCCTTCCCCTTGTTTGTGTTCCCTCTCTAGCTGTGTTTCTCTCTGGCAGATAAATAAATAAAATCCTTAAAAAAAAAAAAAAAAAAAAAAGGAAGAATCTTCTTTTTCTCCCAAGCTCAACTAAACAGTCACTAAAGGAATATAAGTTTTAAGTACAAAAAGGACAAACAGATAATAATAGTGCTTAAGAAAATTTAGGAGAATTTTTAAAAATAATAAAGTGAATAGAGAAGTATTATCGCTCCCCACAGAGCAGAGCGAGGTACTCTCCTGGAATCTGATACCTTTGAGAAATAAGCCAATTTATCCTTCTGCATGTGGCAGCACCACAGACCACGAGGTGTGGGGCTGTGGGTAAGGAGAATGATACATAGAACAACTGGGCTGGCAGATTCTTTCCCCTACGAAACAATATCTGCTCTCGCCCCATTCAAGAAATCAGAAGTTTATTTATTCTCAAGAGAGGGTCAAGATTGTGCAAAATCAGGCCCAAATGTCAGGGATGAGGCATGATCCTAAATGCAGAGAGATTAAATTAAAGACAAACTATTGATCTTAAGACACAGTGGTCAGCCTCTATCTGCTCCCAGAAGATTGGCTGCCACTTAAATGCCCTCCCCACAAGAAACTGGATGATTTTTCACTTGGCAAAATAAATCGTCACAGATAAAAGACTTTCAAAATGCAAATCTGGCTGCAGTAATCAGTGCACAGGAGTCTTATAGAAGGACTTCTCAAACTTGGAAGTGTTTAAGGATCCCCTGGGATCTTGGTAAAGTGCAGATTCTGATGCAGTAGGTCTGGAGTGGGGCCCAAGAGTTTATGTGTCTAACAAATTCCCAGGTGATGGACTTGCTGTTTATCCCTGAGTCACACTTTTAACCCAGGCTCCCTTGTCCTCCATCCACAAGACACAAAGTGAACTCACCTGCAGGCTTTCCAGTCTCTTTTAGTCATAAGCACCCTCTCCTGACCTACCCAGCAAGATATCCACACACCACACCTCTCACCCCCCTTCACTCCAGCAAGCGCTCTCTCCTCCAATCTAAAGGGCTTCATTCCTTCCCATCCGAGGACAGACCTTTCTCTTCCTTCAAGATCAGCCCAAGATTCCCTTACTTCCTCTCTGAAGTTGTTCCTGACCCCTTTGGGCTGACTTAATTCTACTGCTTCTGTGTTTCCTTATACCCTGGGCTAACCTCCATCATCAATCTATGTGTTTATGTATTTGTGTCTGTATTCACAAATATATACATATTTCTTCCTTCCTTCCTTCCTTCCTTCCTTCCGTCAGTCCTTTATTAAGTGACAAAGACTCTCACCTTGACCAAAATCAGGCTCCTCTGATTCTCCTTCTAACTAAGCCTTGATCTTGGGCTCTTGTCCTTGGGCCCCTTATTCCAGTTTTAGTAAGAATCCCACTGAGTCACTTAAATGAAAATACCCTTCCTTGGTCTGATTGTCCTTGATATCTGTCTGATCGAATTTCTCATTACCTACACTGCATACTTTAATATTCCTTTCCTGCCCTCAGCCAAAAACCTTTTAAGTCAATTTAGCAAAGAATTACCCTATCTCTTAGTAATTTTCTACCTGTGACCCCCTACCCTATTTCTTGGCTATAAATCCCCACTTTTCCTTGTCACATTCATACTTGAGCCCAATCTCTCCCTTCTACCAGAAAACACCAATGTATTACCTCCCCTTGAATAAAACCTTCCTTACCATCTTTAACAAGTATCATAAATCGTTTTTTTCTTTAGCAGTTATAATGCCACCACTCAGATCTGATGGATCTCTCATTCAGGACCCGAGTGAGGACCTCTGAGGCCTTGTCTTCACTCCTGGCTGACTGGTCAGGGCACCACTGGCGAGTCTCACTCAGCGTCACTCCAATGTTCCAGGTGACAGTCCTTGAAGAACAGTAGAGACTGATTTTTATTCTTGAAATTCTAAGTATACTCTCTGGAGCTGGCTTAGATTCCCAGGCAATAATAATAATAATAATAATAATAATAATAATAATAATAATAGAGTAACTGCTGGACTGGAAATCTTTCTTCCTGGTTCTCTGTCTCCCTGTTGTTTAACTGATTT
The DNA here is from genome assembly GCA_004023965.1 of Spilogale gracilis. Classification (NCBI taxonomy): domain Eukaryota; kingdom Metazoa; phylum Chordata; class Mammalia; order Carnivora; family Mephitidae; genus Spilogale; species Spilogale gracilis. Next base: position 27,332 of record PITA01022432.1, on the reverse strand, counting down.
GAAAACATATCCACACAGAAATCTGCACATGAATGTTTTAGCAGATTTACTCATAATCTCTAAACACTGCAAGCAACCAAGATGTCTACAGTATATGGATGGATAAGCTATGGTACAATCAATATAATGAAATACTATCCCATGGTTTTTTAAATGAGCAATCAAACCACAGAAAGGTATGGGTAAACACTAAATGCATATCACTAAGTGAAAGATGGCATTCTGAAAAGGCTACATACTACGTAATTCAATTATATATTCAATTATATTATATATTACTTACATTCTGTAAAAGGCAAAACTACAGAGACAGTAAAAAGATAAGTGACTGCTGGGGCCACGGGGATGGGGACAGGGTCGAATAGCTAAAGCACAGAGGACTTTTAGGGCAATAAACTATTTTATACGATACTGTATGGTGGATACATAATATGCATTTGTCAAAACCCACAGAATTTTATTGCACAAAAAATCAATCTGAATGTATGCAAATTTTTTAAAAAATAAATTATTAAAAAATTAAATCAAAGAATCCCAGGTATTTTTTTTTTAAATTTTTATTTATTTGTCAGAGAGATAGGGAGAGAGCACACACAGGCAGAGGGAGAAGCAGGCTCCCTGCCAATCAAGGAGCCTGATGCGAGAATCAATCCCAGGACCCTGGGATCATGACCTGAGCCGAAGGCAGCCGCTTAACCAACTGAGCCAGCCAGGCATCTCGGATCCCGGGTATTAAAAATGTGCAAAACATTTGCAACAACATGGATGAAGCTAGAGTGTATTATGCTAAGTGAAATAACTCAGTCAGAGAAAGACAAATACCATATGATTTCGCTCATATGTCGAAATTAAGAAGCAAAACAGATGAACATAGGGAAAGGAGAAAAAAAGAGAGAGAGAAGCAAATCATAAAAGACTCTTTTTTTTTAAGATTTTATTTATTTATTTGACAGAGAGAAACATAGCCAGAGAGGGAACACAAGCAAGGGGAGTGAGAGAGGGAGAAGCAGGCTTCCCACCGAGCAGGAAGCCCAACGTGGGACTCGATCCCCGGGTCTCTGGGATCATGACCCGAGCCGAAGGCAGTCGCCCAACCAACTGAGCCACCCAGGCGCCCCAAAAAGACGCTTAACTATAGAGAACAAACTAAGTTGGTGGAGGGTGGTGGGCAGGGGGATGGACTAAATGGGTGATGGTATTAAGGAGAGCACTTGTGATGAGCACTGGGTGTTTTATAGGTTAAGTGCTGAATCACTAAATTCTACACCTGGAACCAATTCTAACATATATGTTAATTAACTAGCATTTAAATGAAAAGTTGAAATTAAAAAATCAAATCAAATCAAATCAAAAACAATCTTACCAAAGGGTAGAGATATTATTGACCTAACTTTGTTGTTGTTTTCCACAGGGGTTGGATTAAGAATTCTGATACTGCTATACATGTATACTGGAATTAAATAAGTAAGTAAGTGGATGGTAGGTGGTGGAAACCATGGTTTTCATTGTAGGAGAAGAAATTACAGATAAGCAAGGGGAGGAAGCTAAAATGATTCATGGATCCATGTGGTGATGGATTGGACTTGGAGACATCAGTAGGTACTATTGTTTAATTTAATACAGATCACACGGTTACATATAGAAAAACTTACAGATATGTTATATGTAATGGTTAGTATACACACACACATATTTCCTTGCTCTTTTTTGCTTTTTTTTTTTAAAGATTTTATTTATTTATTTGACAGAGAGAGAGATCACAAGTAGGCAGAGGGGCAGGGAGAGAAAGAAGGGGAAGCAGGCTCCCTGCCAAGCAGAAAGCCTGACACGGGCCTTGATCCCAGGACCCTGAGATCATGACCTGAGTCAAAGGCAGAGGCTTTAACCCACCGAGCCACCCAGGTGACCTTTCCTTGCTTTTTCCTCTGAGAGGGCCTAGGAATGACAATACTGCACTAGCAGTGAATAGTCCTAGTACCCAAATCTTTAATTTCTAATTCCATTCTCCAGTGGGAAAAACCAGAATTCCTTGCAAAGTAGACACTCAACAGGATAAATGGAAAGACAAACATGACAAAGAATAAGACATCAATAAAGAAAACCCTAAGTAAATAAATAAGCCAAGTCTCCAATCAAAAGGCCAGAAACCATCATCAACATTATTTTCCCAAAGTCCTTTTATAATTGTTTGGAACTAGGTATGCATTTTATCATGTAGTAAATTATAAAATATTCATTTATTGAAAATTTTTTGATGGTTACTCTGTGCAAAGCACTGTATTATAGGTGAAACTATGAACACAGGGAGGTAATTTAGAGGGAAATCAAGGCCCCTTCTTAGGGGTTTAACTTAATAAACAGTAAAGCCACAAACTGAGTTGGGTAAGACTAAGAGAAACATGAGATGGGAAGAAGGTAGGAAATCACTAATTTCGTTTTATCCAAGCTACATTTGAGATATTTATCATTCTAATAGAGTCAGCAAATAAGCAGTAGAATATAAGTCTGATCTTTAAGAAGTCATCAGAGATAAAAATTAAAAAGCATTAAATAGGTCATTATTAAAGTCATGAACTAGATAAGATCACCTGGGAGAAAAATGTGTAGAAAAAAACCAGTGAGGCCTAGATCACAATCTATGACAGCCTAGGATTTAGAGGCCAGCCAAATTCTAGAGACCAAAGAGAGGAAGAGGATCCAGAAAAGAAGATTCAAAAGACTTATCTGTGGATTCTAAAACTGTTGAACTCACTGAAGCCCAGAGTAGAAGGGTGATTACTGGCGGTTAGGAGTGGGGGAAATGAGGAGAAGTTGGTCAAGGGGTACAAAATTTCAGCTATGTAAGGTGAAAAAGTTCTGGAGATCTAACGTAAACATGGTGACTACAGTCAACATTACCTGTATACTTGAAGTTTGCTGAAAGGGTAGATCTTAGACAATGTCAACACATACCAAAAAGTAACTATATGAGGTACTGGATATATTAACTAGCTTGACTGTGGTGATTATTTCACAATGTAGAATAGCCTCCTCCCCATCCTTTCATCCCTCCCACCTTCATCATAGCCTGACTCTGTGTCACAATACCTGCATCCCTCACCTCATCTCATCACATAGACATCTTACCATCTCACATCATCACAAGAACAGCGAGTATGGTACAAGATATTTTGAGAGAGAGGCCACATTGACATAACTTTCATTAGAATCAATTACTACAATTGTTCTATTTTGTTGTTAGTTGTTAATCTCTTACTGTGCTTAATTTATAAATTAAATTTTATCATAGATATGTATGTATAGGAAAACACAATATATATGTACTATATATCTTTAGTGTCGGGCAGCCACTGGAGGTCTTGGACAATATTCCCCATGGAAAAGGGGAGATTACTCTATACATATATCAAAACATCAAGTCTCATACCTTAAATATATAAAATTTCTATTTGTCAATTATACCCAATAAAGCTGAAATAAATAAAATTAAATTTAAAAAAAAATTTTAAAGAAGTTTCCAGTGACAGAAAACCAGAAGTACACAATGTTATGAAAGCCAAGAGGAAGGACAAATCATGTTGAATGATGATGAGGAGACACATATGATGAGACTAGAGAAGTGGCCATGGAATTTGGCTACATAAAGGTTGTTGGTGACTTGGACGATTTCAGTAAAATAATGAAGATAGAAACCAAATAGTATGCACTCCTTAGCTATTTATGTTTGAAATTTCACAAAATCACACAGTTTCACTGACAGAAGAGAATTCACTCATTTCTTCATTCTTTCATCTATCTACCCTACACCAAGTTCTGGAGGCAGAGCTTAAGATTCACTGATAAATAAACCTTCTTAATCTAGATGTTCCCAGGCTGATAGTAGTGGTCACAGATATACATATAATTGCGACAAGATGTTGTGGCAGCAGAAAGAAGAGACTAATTATTGTAACAAGTCATCAAGGCTGGTTTTGAGACTTGAATTTGAGGTACTTTGGAGACCTAGAAAGTCATACCAAGTAGCTATTTCAATATATGGGTCTGAAGGTCCAAAGAGATATCTGGGTTGGATATATTAATCTGCCTATAGCTAGCATTCATGTGGAGGAGACTACCTGATGAAAGAGTATATGTCAAGAAGAGTAGCAGGCCTACAGAAAATCTTTGAAGCTCTCAGACATTTCAGGACAAAGTAGAGGGCTTCAAGCCTGCAAAGGAAGGGAGTCAGTAATTCCTATGCTGCTAAGAAGTTAAGTCAAATGAAGATGTGAAAATGTTGTGTATTTGGCAAATGGAGAACGTTATGAAAATGGAAAGCATCCCTTACTTTCTTGCACAAAATCCCCCAACTTTCTTGCTTCTTCCCCCATCTTCTCATACCATCATTCCTGTAACTAAGAGCTACATTTTGAGCCTACTGAAACCTAAAAATTATAGAAGAAACTCCTCATTGTCAGCCATGCATTCTTTAAAAATTCCTTCAAGACTAAAAACAGGGTTGTTTTAATGAATAAAAGGTAACTTAGAATGAAAAAATTAGCAGAGTTTGAAAAATTACATATACCTACCTTAGTTGTAGAACTCCCCTGAGTCCATGACCTTTAATACATAGCAGGCAATGAATAAATGAAATGGATTAGATGAAAAAAATCTCTCCAGTGTCACTTTCAAAATGAAGAAACCAATCTGAATATTAGCCGTGGTGGGTATATTTACACCATGGAAATTGGCCTACACTGTGAATTAGGTCTTTTCATGCAGAGTTGGGGGGAGCTAAGTGTTGAACTTTTACCACATGTTCCCCCCCCCCCGCCCCATTTTCCACAACCTTTTATTATAAATATTGGGTCATGCCTTTAGGCCTCAGTTTAAGCCTTGCCTTCTCCGTGAAGCCTTCCGCAATCACTCCCGGCCTACTATGACTCCCTGGACTGAACTTGCATTGCACTGTCTGCCTATAAGCCTCAACTGGCCCTTGGTTAGTACAGGGAATATAACTAATAAATTGCGTATAACAAATCTTTTTACGTGGCTATGTAGTTTTCTTCTACCTCATACCTTGAGCTCTCTTGACAGCAGAAGCTGAGTACACAGTAGGTATTCAACAAATACTTGTTGAATGGAAATCTGCAAATGGAACTTCCTAGATAACACGACCATGTCCCAGTTCCCAAGAAACTTGCTTCCAAAGAAGGAAGGAATGGATACTGACCAACTTGAATGCAAAAGTTTCTTTTTTTTATAACAATTTAAATATTACCAATTTGAAATGCAGTTGTCCCTAAACACATATAAATTCACTAATGCTCTCTCCAAGGATTGATAAATTAAGCCAAGTGTTTCTTTTTTTTTTTTCCTTCTCTAAGTGATTCTTAGTTTAGAACTTCAAGTTGATTTCTAAAACATGGAGGGGAGAGAAAGGCTCTGAGCAAGAATTAGTCTAATCCAGCGCAATACCTCACTCCCGCCCCAGCTCAGCAGACTTCCAAAAGGTGCTGGAAGAATCCTGAGCTGGAGAAATCTCTCGGGAGCCAGGCAGGGGGCAGCGGACAGGTTGACCCAGCACGCTGACACCTTGCAGGGGAGCAGCTGGTCGAGGAAGAGACACAGGAGGAAAGCTGGCTGCATGAGGGGAAAACAACTCTCTGGGAAGAAAAGCGTCTCCAACCACAAGTGACATTTGGCATTTGCAAAGGAAGCAGCCCCAGACAGGAGATCACAGCTGGCTTGACTTACAAATAACAAATCCAATCCTCTTTCTCGCAGCTTGTCTTCTATCTGTAAACACAGACAAAGCTCTCCACAGATGCAGGTTCAAATTACCCTAGTGTTCCAGAGCTCAGCATGGGGGCTTTGGGGGTGGGCTTCAGAAGAGTTACTGGATGGAGTGAGAGACAGGAGACGAAGATGCCTCTGTGCTCTCATCACCTCCCCACCTCTGCAAACTGCAGGGTGATGCACTGTGAGGAGATGAAGAAGGAAGACTCTGGTGGGGGGTGATGGTTGATGGTTGGGAAATGGGAGCCTGAATCATATCAAGAGAGTAAGAAAGAGCATCTGGAATTGGGAGCTTCCCTCTCCCAGAACATCATGTGAAAACCAATTCTCGTCAATTGCTCTGCCCCAGCACAATCTGCACTGTTCCATGAAGACAGCTTCTTGAGACGCTGACCGCTGCCCAAATGCATCCTGTAAGTCCACTTACCACATCTGTTTGGTCTTTTCTTTTCTTTTCTTTTCTTTTCTTTTCTTTTCTTTTCTTTTCTTTTTTGACAAGGTGCAAAGAAGGAAAAGACAAAAACTGACCCATTTAGGTAAAACTGACCCGTTCTAATTAGGAGAAGTGAATCAGAAGACTGAGTGCCACAAGCGGCCAGAATTTGTTTCCTAAAATTGCTGAGAAGTCCAACACAGACTCCCCATCCTTGCCTCTAGAGAGCATATGCACAGTTTTGCTAAGTTCGGCTCCTAAGACAGCTGAAATGGAGGCTGCACGCCTCCAAGTTCAGAGTGAAACTCTCTCCATCTTCCTTCTTCCCCATGGTCTCGTAATTATCAAGACCAGGTGGGGTAATTCCACGGACTTCTAATAAATTGTGTCACTTCACTGGAAATTTGCTTTGGGAAATCCTGAGTTCCTGGTGTGGAAGCTGGAAAATTTTTCATCTCCCAAAGGGAGTAAGCAAATCTCCTGCACGGGCCAGTCCTGGCTAACTCCTGTGCTTCCCCAGGCTGGAACGGAGCCTTCCTCATTGCATGTGTTTCTTTTCCAGGTCTCCACATTTTGCTTTGTCATTTCCTAGCCACTCCCAAGGCCATGGCTGCTGGCCTTGAGAGATCTGAAAGCCCTGGTAACTTTGAAGGAAGCTGGGCTAAAGCCCAGAGACCCTCCCGTGTTGTCTAGAGCACCATCTGGTTGAGAGGTTTATCGCCCACTGTTATCTCTGCGTTCCTGGATGCAGCTTAAACCTATTAATTCCTTATCTTGTCATCACAGGCTGAATGAAAGCATCCTCCGCTAGGCTTCCTCCCTTTGGAACAAAAATCTTTTACCTCTTGCTCACCCCCACGTAGTTGGCCTCTGTTTGTTTCCAAGAACTCCTTTTCTAGCTTCCTGTGAAGGACTTTGGTCTGAAGATCCCCCAGGGAGTCTGCCTGGGAGACCGAAAGACCTGAAGAAAATGGAGTGGCTTGCTCCTTCAATGTGATGTGTTTCAGGCCCCATGCCTGAACCTGTCAGCTCCAGAATAAACCTCCTGGGGCCACCTCGAGGCCTAAGAATCTTCCATTCTAGTCTCAATGTGGGGACCAGATTTCTCCAACTTCAAGAACCCCTTCTTAAACTACAAAGAGGTTCTGAGGAGCAAGTCCTACAGAGGTAGGATTGGAGTGTCTGTGAACTAGGACATGAAGAGGCTGGGTGCTCAAGACTGAAGGAGACTAGAACACACACGAGAAGAGAAGCTGCGGTCAGGGTGGGAAGGTAGCCCAGCAGTGAGGCCCAAAATGTAGGAGACAAAATTTTCAAGCCTGGGTCACCCACTGCTCTGACATCCATCCTTTGAGTAGTCTGGGAGGTGAAAAGAGAGTTTTATCAGTCTCTCTGTGCTCAGAAGGAAAATGAACCTCTGAAGGACTGTGTTCACCTCATCCATATGTCATCTCCACAGACTGAGAAGGAAAAATGGCATCTGTCTTCCAGCTTCTCCTTTCTAGACATGAGTACATATTTTCACCTAATGCCCTCAGCCAACTTCCCTTCTGGTCTATTTGTGCAGCCTTAGGTCACATGTCCCCTCAAGCTGTCCCTGGAAAGTGCACTGAGATTGCTGATTGACTAGGCAACTCGGGATCCACCTCAGAAGTGGGAAGGGCAGATTCCAACACAGCAATTTTCCACCTGACCCAGGGGAGGATGGCAGTCATTCTGTCATGCTTTTATCCCCATCACACCTCTCCCTTCAATGTCAGCAGGGACCCACTGTTCTGAGGCCTCATTCTCTTTGACCTCTCAAGCAATCTTGACACAGTTGATGACTCCCTCCATTTTGAAGCCGTCCTCCACTTGGCTTTCAGGACACTGCTCTCTCTTGTTCTCTTCCTCTCTCACTGGCCACTTCATCTGTTTTCTTTGCTGGATCCTCCTCACCTTTCCAACCTCCAAATGATGTACAGTCCCAACACACAATCTTCAGATCTCTTTTTCCTTTATCTTTGTTCTACTCCTCAGATGAGCTCCTCTGGTGGTATGGCTTTACATACCATTTAACTGCTGTGACTCCCAAATATTTATCTTTAATGCATACCTCTCCCCTTAATGCCAGACTTATAAATCCAACTGCTTAAGCAATATCTCTGTTTGAGTCATCTATAAGCATCTCAAACTTTAATGACCCAAACTCCAACTATACCTTCAAAATATATTCAAAATCTGATTACATCCTACATTTCCACCATTTCCAACTCTTTCCCCTCATCTACAGAGAACACATGTCACCCTCTTTCCTTTGACCCTAACTAATAGGGTCCATGGTCAAAGAAACGAGGCAAAGGTCAAGCAAAGCTTTATTTCATGCCAAGCATCAGAATTCTACTGGCCAGCCAGGGTCGCTTTCTGCAGGGAGAAGGACCAGGCCTAATTTCTCAGGCTGCTTTTACAGGGCGCCCCCCAAATCACAAGCTGACTAGGGGCAGGAGTTAATTTACATTCCCATTTTAGGGGGGAAAACTGCACCCCAGAGTGGACCCGACTCACGTGTCTTGCCTGAGTTGATTTGCACTTCCATGGCTCCTAGAAACCAGAGATTTAGGGCATCTGGGTGTTTCCATCTGAGCCCAAGTACCAGGTATGGGCCGCTCATTCTTAGTTCGCATCTAAATACCTCCCCAGGACACTCCGGGGATGGGAGGTTAAGGGGGTTAACTGATTGGGAGTCTAGCTCAACCTGTCTCACCTTTGTTTTCCAGGGGCCTTTTGCCCCTAACACTTGGAGCTGTTTTTCTGAGTAAACAAGATGGTGGCTCAGATTTCTCAGTAGGTCCTTACACTAACCTCCTATAGCGAATTTTCCAGCCCAAATGGATCTTAGAACATGTGAGATCATGGGACTCCTTTGCTCTCTGACTTCCTTTCCTACCCCTCACCTACAGTGGGTTGAATAGTGTTCCCCCAAATTCCTATTGACCCAGAACCTCAGAATATGACTTTATCAGAAATAGGCTGATGTAATGAGTTAAGCATCAAAATGGGATTATACTGGATTAGGGTGGTCCCTAAATCCAATGACTAGTGTCCTTATAAGAAGAAAATAATACCCACACAGAGACTCGGAGTTGGGCAGAGACTGGGTTATATTGCATAAGCCAAGGAGTTCTTGGGGCCATGCTTGCTGGAGGAGATAAGGAAGGAGTCCTTCCTAGAGCCTTCAAAGGGAGCATGGCCTTGCTGATATCTTGATTTCAGACTTCTGGGCCTCCAGAACTGTGAGAGAATAAATTTCCATTGCTTTAAGCCACCAAGTTTATGGTAATTTCTTAGGGCAGCCCTCTGAAACTCACACACACTCCCTCCCTCATTTAGTTCCAGCTACATACGGTTCCTCAAATTCCCCCATAAGGATATGGAAGATGCCAATAGGATTATATCAAAATGGCAGGAATCTTGAGAGCAGATTGACTTTGCCCAACTCCCTTGACCTCTCTGAACTTCATACATTTTCCCTATGTACAAGGCAAGACATTCTCTAGATTTCTTTCTGAGAGCTGCAACTATTACCAATCATTGACACAGATTCAAATCTGTACGGTGAGAGCAATTCTCATTAGATGACATTGGTTTTCTCCAGAACAAGGGGACCTGCTCCAGATGTGTGCAATGGAAAAATTCCAACCCTCGTAAGACACCTGAATGCTACAGGGAAGCTGCTGGAATTGGACTAGTCCCTGGAACAAAATCCAGTCCACGTTTGCTTAACAAAACTATTCCTTACAATCCTGGGCATGCTCTCACTATGTATCAAGAGCTTTTCCTAATCAACATCTCAGAATGGGAACCGTCTGGTAACATCATGAACTGCTTACATATGGAACCAGAAAACACAGCAAGCAAACTGACGGAGACACAGGATTGTTATGCAACTCTATTTGCCAAGAACCAAGCCTTCTGACCGGGGCCTCGGTTTTGGACATCCTTTAATGTAATGGACACCTCCTGCAGACACGCTGCTGGTGATTGTCTCATGTATCCCAACAGCTTGTAATTAGTTTGGGGCAGGGGTGGGCGTGGTAAGTAATCACAGCACTTTAGAGCTAGAAGAGAGATCTGCAAACCCAGCCTTCTCTTTTTACAAGCAAGGTGTCAAGGCTCAGATTGCTAGAGTTATTTGCCCAGGTACAGTAACAATGAGACTGAAAAAGCCTGTCTCCATTCCCAGGAGCATCCCCTTACACACCATCCTCAAGTGTAAGCTTCCTGCACATTCTGCCAACTCTAGAGGTCATGCTGCAAAGGGGTCTTCTGGTCTGTGCTTTTTGCTCTGGAGCTGTTTCCTCTGCCCCACGAATGGGGAAGCTGCCTGATTTCGCATGGAGCCACCTTACGTTTTCTAAACCACAGAAGTTAAGTTTGCAAGATTCTTTTCCTTTTCTTTTTTTTTTTTTTAACGGCTCTTCAAAGACAGAAAACAACAACCATTTCCAATTTGATCCAAGACCACAGGATTGTTTTTAATTCCATTCATCAGTATCTCATTCACCCCGAGAGACTATGGGATGTTTCCATATTTACATAATGGGCTCATCATTTTAAGCTCCATAGGGCCCTCTCTGACATGGTGGCAATTATGTTTCCCTGAAAACTTCCAAGTTTACTGTAAAGGCCAAAAGGGTCTCAGACACCCAGAAAACATACTTTTTATGTTTTTATAAACTCTATAAAATTGTAATTGGATCAAACTTTGCATTCAAAAGCACATTCTTCAGGAATATTTTATATGCACATAAAACATCGAGAAAATGTTAACATTATGATCTTAACTGTTTGCACATTGAAACCAGCTAAAAGTTAGGAAAATGCAATCCATCTGTTCTCTTCTTTGAAACTCAATTATTCTGAGAGCACAAAAGAGCGCCTCAGGGAAGTCTGACACTGCCCTCTCCCAGCTCCTGTTATCAGGTGACACCGGGGTGGGCGGGGGAGGTGGTCTCACTGGGAGCAGCTGTTTTTCTGCCTCTCTCTCCAAGCCACGGACTGGTCCATACAGAAGCATCGACTACACCAGCAAATCCTCTAAAGCTGAGCAAAGAAAGGGATGGTCACATGGTTCCCATGACCCAGACTCTGGCCTCAAGTGTCTGAGGGGCCTCTGAGTCACTTTACCTGTCCTGGCTCCCAGCAGGGGCCTAATTCCCAAAGAGCACAGAGATGGGGAGCCCAGGGTTTACTCTAGCCCTTAAGGTTTGCTTGAGGCGTTTGTTAGCCTTCATTATGAAGTGCTAGCGGCCTGATTATTTCAAGCTGAGGGGTAGGTAGCAGAAGGCAGAGGGAAATGAGGAGCAATACGAACAGTAGGCTGATATTTGCTTTCCCAGAGAACTCTGCCACTCAGCTCCCCTGTTTCATCTGTTAGCACAGCAAATTGGACCCCTCATTATCACATTTACAAAGTACTTAGCACACACAGGAAGAAATAACCTGGAGAGGGAGAGTCAAGTGTGTTGGTGGAGAGACTGACTCCCACTAAGGGAGGCCCTCTCCCTAGAAGAACAAAGCCTATTTCTGCATGGTCATGGCCATACCTAATGGGAACTATCCCACCATGACCAGGCTAAACACAAGAAGATTTCTAACCTTGGAGAATGGGATCTCTGATGCAGAGGAACAGACAGAATGGAGACATTGTCCTGGGAAGGCCACCAGATGAAGGAGATCCATAGTCTGAGAGATTATTGGACAGGGGGTTTGACTGTTGGTGGCAACAAACACAGAGAGGATTTTCTCCATCATTAATAAAACTAGAGCAGTAGTCTCACTCTTTAATGTGCATAAGAGCCAGCTAGAAATCTGTTAAAATGTAGACTCTTGGGTCCTACCCCAGATCTAGCAGAATCTCTGAGAATGATATCCAGGGACCCACATCATAACAAAATCTATAGGTACTTCATGAATGACACATTAAGAGGGGGCTGTAAAAAAAATAGCTTAATAAACAATTTCACTCACCAAATAGTCTCTGGTGAGTCCCTACCATGCAGAAGGTACAAGGCAAAAAGCCATAAGGGATAGATGTGGGAGAGAGCTGCAGAAATAAGCTAGAAGACTGGAGAAGAGGTGGTCAAGGACCTTGAAGACCAATGGGTTGGACGACCTCAGAGCTGACAGTGTAGTGGGGAGGGTGAGAGGGGGAGGTCAGTCAGGGACACGCACGATTGCTACACAGTACCACTCCTGGGCAAGACAGGAATGGGAACACATGAGAAGGGCCCATGATCCCATCTTAGGGGACACAGAAGGTTTTCCAGACAATGTAACATCTAACCAGGGAGCTAATGAGTCAGCCAAGCAAAAGGCATCCAAGAGATAGACAAGCTAGGCAGAAAATTTAACTTGTGCAGAGCTCCAGAACAGATAGGCCAGTGAATTGGGGTCTTGAAAATGGCCCAGAATTGTTGAACCATGACATGTGAAGATGGGAGCTATTAGAAAGGAGGCTAGAAGAGCAAAACTGAACACAGACCAGAGAGGAAGTTGTTATAGTAATTTCTCTCCTCGACTCCCAATTAGATCTGTGCCCAAAGACTGTATCTCATTGCTGACTTTCATGAAACCACAGCCATGTTCATGAAGTAACTCTTCTTTGATCAAAGGGGCGTAGGGACCACTGGATGGTTTGCCAACTGGTGGGAGTGCCCTCTACTGGTTGGGAGCTTCACGCACCACACAACTTGAAAGGCAAAGAGAAGACACATTCTTTCCTCTTCCCTGGATTATGAATAACAGGTTGACATGGATCTCCATGAAGGCTCAGACTCTTATAGTATTATCTCCCTGTTGATTTAATGGGCTATTTATCCCTAGGGTTTCCCACTCTAGAACTATGGACATTTCCACCATTATTAGCATCCAAAACCAAAAAATAAAAAAGCATCGCAGAGACCATATATCATCCCAGAATATTCACCCCCCGTGCACACCCAAGCACTATTTACCCTCTTCCCTTAAAAACCATCTCTAGCTTGTGGCAGTGGGAACCCCACACAGCTATCCTCTGCCCACAGCCTGGCTGTAGAAGCGGAAGTGTGTCCTGCTGGGGGTTAGCATGGCCAGGATGGGTTTTCTATCCCTCAGTACACCCCACACAGACCCACTTATCCCTGTTCATGGCAGCTCCCCACCGTCCCAGCAATGCCACATACTCTCATCTGTCTGGGAGACAAGGGGAACGGGAGTCAGAATTCACCTCTTCCTGCTCCTCTGACCACACTGCCCAAGACTTCAGGAAATACCAGGTAGGTGGTGAGGACGAACCCTTGGCTGTGGAGTCAGAGAGACCTGCCTCAAAATCCCCCTCTCCATTTGTAGTTTGTGATCTCAAGGAAGACACTTCATTTCTTGGCCCCGGTTTCTCCAAAAATAGCATAAGGTAATAACTCTACTCACCCTTTGGCCTGTTATGACAATGAAATTTTAAAAAAGTGAGTGTAGAATTCCGTAAGTCATTGACTCCTGGTAAACTTCATCCAATAGATGGAGAAACAACTATTCTGTTTCAATGGCTTGGGAAGAACAGATGGGTGACACGTATGGAAGCGCAATGCCACGCCATACAAAGAGAATGAGTCTCTGAATTATTAGAGCATTTAATTCTAGACAAAACACACTGAGAGCATAAACAAGCTTTAAAGTGGTAATACCAAATAACACTTCCCAGACTTTAAAGGACTTTTCCTGTGTGTTCTACAGATGATACCGTGGCATGACGTCACTCAGAACTGGATGTAAGTGACTGTTCTACTGCTTATTAGTTTTGTAACTTGGGACAAGTTAGCTAATATCCTTGAGCTGAAATTTCCTTTTCTGTAACATGATTAGAATAATATCTACTTCACAGGTTTAGAGGCAGAGCTAAGACCAGGGGGAGGTGAGTGAGGCATTTGCCTCGGGCACAAAAGTTAAATTTTTTTAAAGATTTTATTTATTTATATGAGGGAGAGGGAGAAGCAGGCTTCTCGCTGAGCAGAGAGCCTGATGCGGGGCTCCATCCCAGGACCTTGAGATCATGACCTGAGCCAAAGACAGACGCTTAACTGGCTGAGCCACCCATGTGCCCATTCAGGCACAAAATTTAAAGAGGTGCCTAAAAGCACCATAATCGAGATAAATAACATTATGATGCAATATTTTTAAAAATAAAATTAATGCATTGTGGAAGGGAGGCGGTGATGGATGGGAGAGCCTGGTGGTGGGTACTGAGGGCACGTATTGCATGGGGCACTGGGTGTGGGGCAGAAACAATGAATCTTGGAACACAAAAAAATAAAATAAATGATTATTAAAAATAAATAAATAAAATTAATGCAAAGAGATCCACGATGAACAAAATACGCTTACTGATTTTTCCTTTTGCTTTAGGTTTCAGTATGTCTCAGCAGGGCAATGGGTGTGCGTCAATCATAAACTAATGAGACAAATACATGCAAATACCTAGAATAAGGCATACACATGGTAAGGGCTCTGTGAATTTTTGATGAAAGAAGGAATTAATGAATGATCATGTCATCTCTCTGAGCACAGTATAGTACAGTGTGGCAGAGAATAGTATTGTATTGAATAATACAGCAGAGTATAGCACAATATAGAGTACTATAATATAGTTCAGTATACAGACATTTTAAATGACATCACAAATTGTGGTAAAGACCATGAAGGAAAACAACAGGTATTATAAGAAAGAAAAGCCTCCTAAATGGGCATTTCATAAACTTAGTGGATACATTTTCTAAACTCTGGGGATTACATGTCACAGGGATTTTCCCCTCCTTGAAAGCTTGGAAGAACTCACCCTTCAAAAGGAATTACCTGATCCATGAGCCCCTTCCATGCACTGCCGCATCTCTGAATATTGTCACTCTTAATTGTTACTAACCAGAGAGGCAAAAATAATGATAGTCACAATTTTGTTTTTCATTTTCTACAACAATATGTATCCAACAAATACCAACATGATACTACAGGTTGGAGAGAAAATGATCATCACAATCCACCTGGTCCCTAGCTTTATGAACCATACAGTCTAGCGGCCTTCTTTTTTTTTTTTTTTTTTAATTAAAGATTTTATTTATTTGACAGAAACACAGCCAGAGAGGGAACACAAGCAAGGGGAGTGAGAGAGGGAGAAGCAGGTTTCCCCTCGAGCATGGAGCCTGATGTGGGACTCAATCCCCGGTCTCCGGGATCATGACCTGAGCCGAAGGCAGTTGCTCAACCAACTGAGCCACCCAGGCACCCCTCTAGCGGCCTTCTTTAAGAGTTACAGGATTTTCTTCATAAGCTTCTTTTTTTTTTTTAAGATTTTACTTATTTATTTGACAGAGAGAAACACAGCGAGAGAGGGAACACAGCAGGGGAAGTGAGAGGGGGAGAAGCAGGCTTCCCGCTGAGCAGGGAGCCCCACGCGGGGCTCCATCCCAGGACCCTGAGATGATGATCTGAGCCGATGGCAGGCGCTTAATGACTGAGCCACCCAGGCGCCCCTCTTGTTAAGTTTCTTGGCTATTTGTTGCTTTTTGTTTCTTGAGAAAGCATTTAACTTTTACATACAGATACATATGAAACTCATGCAAATCAGAACTGAGACCTCACATTGATCTGTTGCCATGGACTCTTAGATCATTTCACCCAATTAGGAAAATACTATTTGTGCCATTTTATCTTTTCCTGACTCCTGCCCCACATTCTCTGCATCTCAAGCCCCATACCCTTGCCCACTTAGGCTGAGTTTAAAAATATGTGGGTATCTTTCCGTATTTTTCTTCACAATCGGGTAAGTCTACATACACACACACACATTCACACATGCACACACGGGCAGGCTCACAAGCGTATACATACAGACACAGGACTTTTTTCTGGTATCTTTTGTTCTACATGTACTTTGCTGCATCTTGCACAACTCAAACATTTCCTTAGGGAAATCGCTCCAGGCCGTGTGATGTGGCTCTAATCTTCCTTATGGTTGCACCATCTCTCATTGTATGGCTATATCACTATTTATTCAGCCACATTCCTATTGACAAGAAATTCACTTTTTCCCCAGTTCTTGGCTACTACAAACAATGCCGTAATTAACATACATGCCCTCATGATGTGTGTACATTAGTTTTTAAGCAATACCTTCCTGGAGGTTTAATGCTCATTCTCAAAGGGTGACTGATATTTTAATTTTTTAAGAAGATTTTACTTATTTATTTATTTGAGAGAGAGAATGAGCAAGGGAGTGGCAGAAGGAGAAACAGGAGAAGCGGACTCCCCACTGAGCAGGGAGCCCAATGTGGGGCTCGCTCCCAGGACCCTGGGATCAGGACCTGAGCTGAAGGATCATGCTTAGCTGATTGAGCCCCTGAGGTGCCCCTGATACTTTAATTTTTAACAGATGTCCCCAGTTGCTTTCCAAAAAAGATGTAACACTTCACATTTTCATAAGAATGTGCCACATACACACCACTGACAAAAATGAGTTTAAGAGTCCTTTTTAATTTTGCTTGTCTAACAGGTGTAAACCGGTACTTTATTGTGGTTTTACTTTGCATTTTTCTGATTACTAATGGATTTGAACATCTTTTCACATAGTCTTTTACTGTTCACACTATAAATTGTCTTTCCAAACACACTTCCTGGTTTTCTGATGCTTGGTATGTCTTTCATTAACTTGTTAGAGCTGTTAATTAACTCTTTGACATCTGCATTGTAAGTATTTACCCAGGTCTATTACTAATCTATAGACTTTGTACATGGAAATGTTTTCTACATAAAAACTTTATATTTGTACACAGCTAAATAAGTCTTACTTTTCTTTTGTTACTTCTGGGTTTCCAAACTTGCTTGGTAGGATCTCCCTAACTCTACATTTTCTTGCAATTTTTTTTTTACATTTCCTTTACATTTGTCTTTAATTCACCTCGAATTTATTTTTGTTTTTGATATAAGAATGGGATCTATTTTTTTCTTCCAGATGGATTTTTTCTTTACTCCAGCATCATTTATGAAAGAGTACATTATTTTTCCTATGAATTGAACCGCCTCACTTGTCTTATGTTAAATTCCCATGTATTCCAACATCAAATTCTGGTCTCTTGATTCTGTTCCACTGACCTGCTTGTTTCTTCTTGCATAAATACCATGTTGGTTTTATTATAGAAGCTTTCTTACATATATTGCATATGAGGCAAGTTGTCCCTCATTGTTCTCCTTTCTCACAATAATCTGAGTTATTCTTAATCATTCTACCATATGAAATTAAAGGTATTTGCATTCAGTTCTAAGAAAAACCCCATTAAGATTTTAATATGAAATTGCAATAATTTATATATACCCGATTGTCATTTTTATTATATTACCCATCCAAAACTATAATGTGCATCTCCATTTATTCAGATCTTATGTCTTTTAGCAAGATACGTTAGGTCTCTTTTTAGAGATTCTATGTCTTCACTGTTAAATAATTTTGTCACTTTTAACATTTTAAATGATATAATCTTTCCATTTCCATTACTTGGTGCTTATTGTTAGAGTTAAAATTTTTTGTTCTATATAATTATCTTGCATTGAAATGTATTTATTGAATCCAGTTAGTTTTTTCTCCAAGATTCCTCTGATTTTCTTGGTACACAATCTTACTAGTAGCAAGAACAGTCTATGTTATCTATTCTTTTCCAATACTTATGACTGTTATTTCATTTTCCTGACCTTATTATATTTTGCTAACACCTTCAAAAAACATTAAATAATAATGGTGCTTGTAGACAACCTTCTCTCTAGCTTTTTATTATAACTGAAATTGTCTCAGTGTCTTTCAGTTTAGGATAATATTTGCGGTTGATTTTTTAGTTGTTTTCATATTCAAGAGCTTCCTTCTCTCTATTTACATAAAGAATGACTGATGAGTTTAATCCAATGCCTTTTTGGCATTTAGTATTGTGTACAGATAGTTTTCTCTTTTTTAATTCACTGGTGAGTTTATTTGGTGTTCTGTTTTTTTTCCTGGTTTTCTATTTCAGTAATTCTCCTTTCCTTTGTTTCTACATAGTAATTTCTTTTTAAGTGTTCTCTTTGATTCTACTGTTACCTAAGACTCTGTTTCTTATTTCCAAGTAGTTAAGATTTGTTAGTTCCCTTTTTATGATTTATTTCTGATTTCATTGGCTCATGACTAATGAATGGGTCCCATAAAAGCTCTACTGTTTTTCTTTGGGTCAATATTTATGAAGCTTTTTGCCACCTAGCTGATGTTGTAACCGAGTCTTCAAAAGACTATTTCATTGTTCTAACAAGCCAGCTGTTTCTGGATTGTGGGGAATATGATAAGACCAGTGAATTCCACATGCATGAAGTCTATTGTCACACTTCATTCGCTGTGAATTGAATTCCTTGGTCAGAAGCCACACTTGTGTGGAGCACCATGACAGTGGATAAACATTCTGTAAGTCCATGGATGATGAAGTTGGCCAAAGCATTTTAGGCAGGGAAGGCAAATTCATATACTGATTAAGTGTCTACTCCAGTAAGAATAAAAATTCTGCCCCTTCCATAATGGAAACCTCCAATGTAATCAGCCTTCCCAGGTAGCCACTGATCACCCCAGGGACTAGTGTCATATTAGGGACTCAGTTTTGGTCTCTGCTGCTGGCAGATTGGGCATTCAGCAGTCCCAGAGTCAAGTCAGCCTCAGTGAGCATAAAGTCCACGTTGCTGTGTATATGCCTAACCTCCATTACTGCCACCGAGGTCACTTTGTTCATGAACCTATCAGGTAATGGTAAGAGTGGCTGGGTATACTGACTGGTCTCCACTTGATCGTTAAAACCCTCCCCTACTGAGGTTACTCTTTGCTAAGCAGTCGCATGGGATATAAATATCTCCATGTTTTTGCCCATTTAGATAGGTCTATCCACACACTCATTCCCAAAATTTCACTGTCACTAATTTTCCAATCATGTTCCTTAATTCCCTCAGATGGGGGTGAAGAGGCCACCCCTACTGGGAGTGGGGAATCTGCTTCCACTGGCAAAGAAAATTTACTAGAATGTAAGTGCTCACAATCCTCCCATACATCCCCATTCCAACTCTTAGGATCCCATCCCTTCCCCATCAATACCATCACCTTAACAACAGACAAAGCTAGCAGTTCCGTTTTCCTTATAATTCAGTCAGTCGCTAGATGAGAGCCTGGATTTCATTTTCAGCACTTGCGGCTCTGGCTACAGAAGATAAGTCTCCTTCAGGGTCCACAGAGAAGCATTCGGGTCACTTACGTGGCACATGAGCTGAGCTTCAAATCCCTGAGCTCATCCTTCTCTTTTCCCACTTGGCCCAGTGAAAACAGGAGCAACCAGCCAATCTCATTATATTCATTAGTTTAGCAAAAATGTTTGAAAGTATCATGTACACAGTCACCCAGATTCTTATTTATTGTAAGTGGGTGATTAGGAATAGGGGCTATTTTGTATATTTCAATCGCCAGCTCATCCCATGGACGATGTTATACTCCTTTTACTGTTAGAAACGGAATCATTGGCATCTTTCCATCAATCGGATTAGAGAACCAATTCCACAGACTCCAGAACCAACTCAGAAAACTCACTCTTAAAGTTCTGTTCCTCTAGAACCACTTTCAGTATCAAAACCTTAGTTACAGAAACAAAACCCATAAGTATCCGTTATAAATCATTCTTTTTATTATAAATTACACTTTATCAGTGTCTGTTCAGTGCAATCCTTGTGCGTTGCAGTAAAAGATGCATCTCTATCTACAAAGATAAAAATGTAGCTTCATTTATAATTACCAAAAAAGGGCAACAGTTAATAAAGAAAAACAGAATCATTTGGTGGTGTTTCTTTCGTGGGACCCAAGAAACACTTTACGTTATTAAAACTGCTACAAATGACAAGGTCAGAAAACTAAGAATTTGATGTTGGGGAAGACACTTCTGTATCTTTTAAATTGAGAACACTTTCAGTGAGTGATCTAAGGGGAAGCCTGAGACTCTGAGGAACTTGTTCCTCTGCCTTGTAGCTTTTGTGTGTGACATACTCTTCCTTATCACCTTCCCATCTGCTTTTTATTTCTCCATCATTTGAATCGTGTAAAAAAAGCTGATAGGTGTTCGTAATACTCACAGATTACTTGGAAATAAAGACAGATGATCTAGGATTGTTAAAAATTGAAAAATGGGACCAATCTGTTTATAGAAGCTTTTTCACAAAATAAAAAATAAGCTTCAGGGAAAAGAAATTACTGATGGTGACAGCTAAAAAAAGAGACATATTAGACAAAACCTGTCAAAAGTTAAACTCAATAATATAGAAGAAAGGATTACAAGAGAGCTTCTCTCTTTTTTTTTTTTTTCTCAGTTCCCTTTCTGAATATGAAAGCTTTCTCAACCTACTTGGCATTGTGAAAAGTGCTAAAATCGTCAAAGTATAACAATTATTTTCGCAATCCTGAGGAAAAATTTTTTAATCTGAAACTTTTTTAAAGCCATAAAGGGGCGCCTGGGTGGCTCAATTGGTTAAGCGACTGCCTTCGGCTCAGGTCATGATCCTGGAGACCAGGGATCGAGTCCCACATCGGGCTCCCTGCTCAGCGGGAAGCCTGCTTCTCCCTCTCTCACTCCCCCTGCTTGTGTTCCCTCTCTCGCTGTGTTTCTCTCTGTCAAATAAATAAAGTCTTAAAAAAAAAAGCCAGAAAAAAACAAATTATCCATATTATTTAAATAATTAAAAATAAACAAGAAAGCCTACATTATTTAAAGGTTAGTAAGCTGTAATTCCATTGGTAATAAAAATGTTGAACATCTGAAAGATGGTTAAATCTAAAATGTGTGATTTCTGAATAAACTGTGCTTTTGAAATTTATACAGTCAATGAGTGGTAATTCTGAGCATAACAACTTATACATAATACATTTTATACTTTAAATTAACAAAGTCACTTCAGAAATATGGAGGACATTTTTTAAAGAATGACATATTTTAATCTTAACAAATTTTTCCATTTTGTTTCCATAGCTTCCAGTTTTTCTGAAAACTGTGCCTCCTTAGAAATTACAATAAGAAAGTGCTGGGGCTGGAACTGGAGCCCCAGTATCCTGACTCCAAGATGAATTTCTCTTCTCTACAAAGTCTCCAAGATCAATGTAAACAAACTAATTTTTATGGTATAGCCGATGTAGTCCTCCGTGTACATGAGTGTGTCTCAACATTTTGATTACTTAACTGTTAATAAATTCACTGTTATTCGCATTACAACACACTGGCCTTTGATTTCAGAGCTTGAGTATCCTGAGGGCTAGGCATTTCACCCAGACACAAAGCCAGCTGGTAATGAAATGTAGGTAGACGTCAATTTCTCCAAATTGTCTCAGACTTTTGTTGAATCACAGTCACCTGTCTAGATAAGAGATTTTTTTTTCTAGAAATTTGATAGCTTTCTTGGTGAGACAAGAGAAAAAGAAGGGCTCTCTATCTCCATCAGAATTGTTCTAGGCCCATCCTCTCCCATGCATCCACCGAGCAGGCTCCAGGGCTGGCTGTGGGCACAGGCTGGACAAGATCTCTCTCATAACCAAGTCCCTGATGCCTCTACAGCAATCTCTAGTTGTCCACTCCTCCCTTTCCCTGGGGACCAATTCCAGGTCTGTTCTCTGATGAGACCCTATGCCCTAGATTAGGGGTTGTCAAAATTAAGGATCCTGCATCAATGCAAAAGGGAAGAAGAGTAAGGGACCTCATTTCATCTGGTCCCTTGAATTTAGCTAGATAATTAACATTTTCGGAACATCCCTGAATTCAACCTGAAATGTAAGAAAAAAAGAACTGTACAAGCAAAAAAGTGACCATTTTTGCCAGTAGGAGATGCAGAGAAGTGAATCTGAGGGGAGATACCAGAAGATAAATGGTGAGGGATGGAGCCTCATTAAGCTGGCTACCAAAAAGTGATACAGCCCAGGGGGCAAAATCAGAACCCTTAGGTTCCCTGGAGTCACAGAAAGAACAGGGGTGCCTGAGCCATAGAGTTCCCAAATATTGGAGCAGAGAAATTGGTTATGGTCAGTGAGCCCAGGAGGGGGCTCTGTTGGTCATAAACTGTGAGCCATGGCCCCACCAGGTGATCACTCTCTGCATGGGCTCTCTGCAAAGGGCAGTAACATGGGGAACCTCCACATTCCACTGAGGGGGCAGAGCAGGTGTGCAGGATTGGGCAACAGCTCTCCATGCCAGGGCCCTACAAAGTGCAGAAATGTGGGACCCTCCACCTTCCCCCAGGGAAGATCAGTGTGAGGACATACCAGAGGAGTCTGCAGAGTTTGGCACACACAAAAGTGAAGACTGTTTATCCCTGAGGGTTTACTGAGAGGGAAATCTTCAGCTTTGGGGCTGAAGATCAGGGCACTTCAATTTTTATTTTGATCCTCTAAAGAGTCCCAGAAAGCCTTCAAGGAATAAAAGACACATAGAACAACCCCAAACAGCTTACAATGAGCCCTGCTCCATGGCAAGAAGGGCAACTCTGCCCAGGCAAAGACACCGAGAACCAGCCCAGCAGGCCCCTCCCCCAAAAGACCAACCGGAAGAACAGGTGAACAGCAAGTTTATGGCCCTCACAAGACTGTAAAACTCCAGCACTAGGGGAAATGGTATGTAGAAGTTGAGGTTTCTTCCTCATGATTCATTTATCTTTCAGTTTAAAATTTTCCATTTCTTTTTTTCTTTTTTCCCTTTTCAACTAGTTTCTTACTTTATCAGCTCTTCATTTTAAGTTTCATTTTTTACATTTACATTTTATAAATATATAAATTTATAATTTTTGGCTTCCTTTCACTCTATTCAATTACATATATATTGAATTTATATTATAAACATATATATTTATATACATATGTATATATGTTTTGCTTTCTTTACAATGTTAGGATTTAGTGTCTTCCAATGCTCAGACCAAAATACACTCAGAACCAAGTGGATCACCCTATTTTGTTCATCTTGTGAAATTAGATTCTCCCCCTGCCTTTTATTTTCTTTCCCTTCTTTTTTTCTTTTTCTTTTTCTTTTCTCTTCTGGTTTTGGTACTCCTTGGACTTATCTAGTGTGTATTTTGCTTGGGTCATGGTTGATGTTTTTGATAGTGCTCACTCATTCATCCATTTTTCTCTGGTCAAATGACTAGAAGGAGGAATTCACAACAAAAGAAAGAACAAGAACTCTGTGCTGCAAATCTGATCAATATGGATATAAGTAAAATGTCAGAAATGGAATTCAGGATAACAGTTATAAAGGTACTAGCTGGGCTTGAAAAAAGCATAAAAGACACTAGAGAATCTCTTTGTGCATAAGTGAGATCTAATCAGGCCAAAATTAAAATTGCTCTAACTGAGGTGCAGTCTAAATTGGATGCTCTAACATCTAGGGTAAATGAGGCAGAAAAGGGAAAAGTAACATAGAAGATAAGTTGATGGAAAGGAAGGAAACTGAGGAAAAGAGAGAAAAACAACTAATGGACTATGAGGGGAGGCTTAAGGATATCAGCAATGTCATAAAACGAAACAATATTAGAATTATTGGTGTGCCCAAGGGAGAAGAGAGGGCCAGAAGGTATATTTGCTATATTGGAGCAAATCATAGCTGAGAACTTACCTAATGTGGGGACGGAAAGAGGCATTTATGTCTAAGAGGTAGAGAGGACCCCTCCCAAAGTCAATAAAAATAGATGAACACCCCAACTTATAATAATGAAGCTTGCAGATTTCAAAGATAAAGTGAAAATCCTGAAAGCAGCTCAAGACAAGAGGTTCCTAACCTACAGTGCTGGAACATTAGACTGGCATCAAATATATTCTCAGAGAACTGGCAGGCCAGAAAGAGCTGGCATAATACATTCAGAGTCTAAGAGAAAACAACAAGCAGCCAACAATACCTTATCCAGTAAGTCTGTCATTCAGATAGAAGGAGAGATAAAAGAGCTTTCAGGACAGACACAAATTGGAAGCATATGTGACCACCAAGCCATCTCTGCAAGAAATACTAAGGGGGATCCCATAAGCAAAGAGAGAACCCAAGAATAATGTAAGCCAGAAAGAAACAGAGACTTTATAGGTACTATGATGGTACTAAATTCATATCTTTCAGTAGTTACTCTGAATATAAATGGGCCAAATGATCCAATCAAAAGACTAGAGTATCAGATTGGATTAAAAAAAATACCTATCCATATACTGTCTACAGGAGACTCATTTTAGACTTAAAGTCACCTCCAGACTGAAAGTGAAGAGCTGAAGAATCATTTGTCATGCAAATGGACCTCAAAAGAAAGCTGAGGTAACAATCTTCATATCAGACAAACTAGATTTTAAACTAAAGGCTGTAGTAAGAAAGGAAGAGGGACACTAGATCATATTTAAAGGGTCTACCCAACAAGAAGGTCTAACAATTATAAATATTTATGTTAATTTAGGAGTAGCCAATTATATCAATGAATTAATAACCAAATTAAATAAATACATTGATAGTAATACAATAATACTAGGGGAATTCAATGCCACACTCACAGCAATGGACAGATCATCTAAGTAGAAGAAAAAGAAGGGAACAAGGGCTTCGAACAACATATTGGACCAGATGGACTTCACAGATATATACAGAGCATTCCATCCTAATGCAACAGAATACACGTTCTTCTCGAGTGCACATGGAACTTTCTCCAGAACAGATCACATATTGGGTCACAAATCAGGTTTCAACTGATAACCAAAGACTGGGATTATTTCCTGCATATTTTCAGATCACAATGCTTTGAAACTGAACTCAAATACAAGAAGAAATTTTGAAGGAACATAAACACTTGAAGGTTAAAGCATTCCACAAAAGAATGAATGGGTTGACCAGGAAATTAAAGAAGAAATTGACAATTTCCTGGAAACTAATGAAAATGAAAACACAACTATTCAAAACCTTTGGGGTATAGCAAAGGCAGTCCTAAGAGGGAAGTGCATCACAATTACAAGCCTCTCTCAAAAATTTAGAAAAATATCAAATATGCAAGCTAAACCTACACCTAAAGGAGCTGGAGAAAGAACAGCAAATAAAGCCTAAACCAAGCAGGAGAAGAGAAATAATAAAGATTAGAACAGAAATCAATGAAATAGAAACCAGAATAGCAGAACAAATTAACAAAACTAGAAGTTGGTTCTTTGAAAGAATTAATAAGATCAATAAATCCCTCACCAGACTTATCAAAAAAAAGAGAGAAAGGACCCAAATTAATAAAATTGTGAATGAAAGAGGAGTGATCATGACCATCATCAAGGAAATACAAACAATTTTAGGAACATATTATGAGAAACTACATGCCAACAACAAGGCAATCTGGAAGAAACGTATGCATTCCTAGAGATGCATAAACTACCAAAGCTGAAACAGGAAGAAATAGAAAATCTGAACAGACGTAACCAGTAATGAAATTGAAGCAGAAATCAAAAACCTTTCAAAAAACAAGAGTCCAGGGCCAGACGGCTTCCCAGGGGAATTCTACCAAAGATTTAAAGAAGAAATAATACCTATTTGACTAAGGCTGTTTCAAAATAAATGAATAAATAAAAGGAAAGAAAAGAAATGGAAGGAAAACTTCCCAACTTATTCTATGAGGCCACCATTATCTTGATCCCAAAAACAGATAAAGACCCCATCAAAAAGGAGAATTGCAGACCAATATCCCTGATGAACATGGATGCCAAAATACTCACCAAGATACTAGCCAACAGGACCCAACAGCACATTAAAAGGATTATTCACCACAACTGAGTGGGATTTATTCCTGGGCTGCAAGTATGGTTCAAAATTCACAATCAACATGACATATCACATTAATAAAAGAAAGGACAAGAACCATATGATCCTCTCAATTGATGCAGAAAAAGCATTTGACAAAATACAGCATCCTTTCTTAATTAAAACTCTCCAAAATGTAGGGATACAGAGAACATATCTCAATATCCTACAAGCCATCTATGAAAAGCCCACAGTGAATATCATTCTCAATGGGGAAAAACTGAGAGCTTTTTCCTTAAGGTCAGGAACACAGCAGGGATGCCCACTGTAACCTCTGTTGTTCAACATAGTACGAGAAGGCCTAGCCTCAGCAATCAGACAACAAAAAGAAATAAAAGGCATTCAAATTGGCAAAGAAGTCAAACTCTCATTCTTCACAGATGACATGATACTTTATGTGGAAAACCCAAAAGACTCCACCTCAAAATTGCTAGAACTCACACAGCAAATCAGCAATGTGGCAGGATATAAAATCAATGCACAGAAATCAGTTATACACTAACAATGAGACAGCAGAAAGAGAAATTAAGGAATCAATCCCATTTACAACTGCACCAAAATCCATAAGATAACTAGGAATAAACCTAACCAAAGTAGTCAAGGATCTATATGCTAAAAACTACAGAACATTTATGAAAGAACTGGAGGAAGACACAAAGAAGTGGAAAAACATTTCATGCACATGGATTGGAAGAATAAATATTGTTAAAATGTCTATGCTACCCAGAGCAATCTACACATTCAGTGAAATTCCTACCAAAATACCATTAACACTTTTCACAGAGCTGAAACAAATAACCCTAAAATTTGTATGGAATCAGAAAAAAACTTGAATAGCCAAGGGAATGTTGAAAAAGAAAACCAAAGTTTGCAAAATGCCAGACTTCAAACTCTATTCCAAAGCTGTAATCAAGACAGCATAGTACTGGCACAAAAACAGATACAAAAATCAATGGAACAGAATAGACAACCCAGAAATGGACCCTTCGCTCTATGGTCAACTATCTTGGACAAAGCAGGAAAGAATATCAAATGGAAAAAAGACAATCTTTTCAATAAATGGTGTTGGGAAAATTGGACAGCCACATGCAGAAGAATGAAACTGGACCTTTTTCTTACACCACACCAAAAGATAAACTCAAAATGGATGAAAGACCTAAGTATGAGACAGAAAAACCACCAAAATCCTAGAGAAGAACACAGGTAGCAACCTCTTTGATCTTGGCCACAGCAAT
>PITA01022431.1:0-30381 GCA_004023965.1 Spilogale gracilis | reverse complement strand
GTTTGTTCTAACGTTTTGAAGAATGTTGGTGGAATTTTGATCGGAATGGCATTGAAAGTATAGATTGCTCTGGGCAGTATAGACATTTTGACAATGTTTATTCTTCCGATCCATGAGCATGGAATGCTCTTCCATCTTTTTGTGTCTTCTTCAATTTCTTTCATGAGTGTTCTGTAGTTCTTTGAGTATAGATCCTTGAGCTATTTTCCTTTTCTATGAATTGTTTACGCTCTTATTTCTCTGCTGCAATCTTAGTGTTTTCCTTATTGATTCACATATGCTCTATGCACATTAAGTACATGTATTTACCCACTTACTTGTCTTTTACTGTTGCTTATATTCTTGGCATACAAATATTTATTATCTAAATGAACATAAATATATTGTTTTGTTTCTTCTTTGCATTTATTTCCAACTTTTTTAAACATAGAAAGCCTCATCCATGCATGGATCAGAAAGATATTTCATACACTTTCTTTTATGGCTTTGAGGTTAGAGCAAAACATAAATCCAGAAGTTTAGAAGGGGTGGGAACTCATGAAGTGAGGTGGGGTTTATAACAGTTTCGTAGCTCCCAGGCCTTTATTGTATAATGCTCACCCCAACTATCCCTAACCTTCTCTAATGTGACATCCACTTGGAGCTGAGACCCAGTAGAAGCCTACACTGACATTCTCCCACAAACCACTGCTTGCCTCCCTTAGAACATCTGTATTTCTTTCTTCTTGTTTTCAACATACATCAAATGATTGCCCACCCTATGCCTTAGACTTGGCGAGAGTGGGGAATCAATATCTGCCCCACTTTGCAATATAGTTCAGGGGTGGGGGCAGAAGCTAAATTGTTATTTATTCAATATGGGTAAGTATATTTACTTATTTATCCAAGAAAATCATATATTAATAGAAGTTGAGATGATTTGTGTTGTTACGAGAGTTTCTACCAAAGGAGGAGATTTTAATTAAAACAATGTACTAAGATTAGGACAAGAAACAAGAGGCATACATATTGGAAAAGATACATTGCAAAAATGTATCATTTTTCTATAACTGCCTGCTTAGAAAGCTAAAGCATTATGTAGTGTGAGAAATGATGGTGAGAACTTCGGGGGTGTAGATCAGTAGATAGATTCCAGATCAATTCTGGAGGGAGAGCCCATAAGATATGCATGTTGGGTGGATGTGAAGGGTTTGGGAGAAAGAAGTAGTTCAGAGTAACTCTGAGTGCATTGGTTGTCTAGACTGCCACCAACTTGGCACAGAATGGGGCAGGGCTACCAGTCCCAGATCAAGGGGTTTCAAATGAAGTTCTTGGTGAAGACCCTCTTCCTGACATGCAGGTGGCCGCCTTTTCACTGTGTCCTCACATGGCCATTCCTCTGTGTGTGCCCAGTGAGAGAGGAATCTCTGATGTTCCTCTTGTTATAAAGACACCAGTCCTCTTGGACTAGGCCCCAGCTTCTGATTTCATTTAACCTTAATTATTTTGCTAAAAGTCCTCTCTGGAAATAGTCACATTGGGGTTTAGGCTTCCAAAACATGAATTTGGGGGGATGTAATTCAGTCCAGGACAGTGACTTGTGCAAGAGAAATGTATTATCTCACAGTTCTGGAAGCTAGAAGTACAAGATCAAGGTGTTGGCATGATAGTTTTCTTCTGAGGTTGTGAGAGAGAATATTCTCCCCTGGGTTCTTGTGGTTTGCTGAAGTATAGAAGCATTCCTCCAACCTCCACCATTCTGAAGTCTTGGGGAGTTAGGGTTTCACCATATGAATGTTTGGTGGACACAATTCAATCCATACCCCCAATATCTAGCTTAAAGAGTTAGATGAATGAAGGTCCCATCTACTGAAAGAGGAAAGACTATGAAGTAGGCTTATGAGGTCTCAAAGGTTTTGTTTGGGGCATATTAAAATTGAAATGCCAATAAGGTATCCAAGTCTTAAAGTATAAAGTGGACAGTTGTTTTTGAGTCTGGTTCAGTAAAAGAAGGTGGGGTGTTTGTGCATGTGTGTGTGTGTGACTTAAAGCTATGGGACTGGAGCTAGCAAAAAAGCCTACGATGCAAATTCTGCACCTTCCAGGGATTAACAGTTAGGAAGAAGAACCAGCAATGAGAGTGAGAAAGAGCAGCCAGTGAGGTCAGAGATGTGGGTAACAGAAGAGAGGTGCCATAGCGTCTTAGAGAAAGGAGTGTTAACAGAAAAAAGGGACTGTCCAGTGGATCAACACTGCCAAAAGTCAGAGTAATAACACTTGGGCAGAGAAGTGCAGAGTTAACTTGACAACACAGAGTTCATCGGCAACCCTGGTAAGACATGTCAGTGGTAGGAGCTGAGGCTGGATCTGAGCTGTTGATGACTACGATGGGGGAAAGAGAGGAAGTGGAGACTATATCTGCAGACAGGCTCTTGGTAAAGGAGCAGAGAAATGTGTTTGCTTCGGAGGAATGTGGGAGTTGAGGAAGGAGATTTGTTCAAGACAGGAAATACTACATTTGCATGTGATGAAACGGGTCTGTATGGTGATGAAACTGGTCAAGTAGAGAGAGCTCCGGTGATGTGAGAGAGGGGGGCCTGTGGGAGGAGATGACATTTAGAATGCAGAGAAGGCATTGATACAAAAGATACTTCTGCCATTGTCGCTTGAGGAAAGGAGGAAATGTTGAGTATAGAAGATGACAGGCTGAGAGGCTTGGTGATGGGATGATGAGGGATTTCCGTTCCACATCTTCCAATTTTTGAATCGAACATGGATGAGGCAAGCAAGAGGGAAATGGAAAGACAAGAAGACTTTGAAAGTGCAAATCACCATTCTGAGAATGAGACTGGCAAACACAAAACATGGAAGGCCTGCTGAGCATTAACGTGTACCTGGATGAGGCTGGAGATCATAAATCTATAGTGCTGCACAATCGGCCAGCTTATGCAATTCTCCCTAGCAGCACAGAGACACTTAAGTGCAGGCACACAGAGGACAAATAGTTGGGTTCATGCAAAGTTGGGGATTTTCCAGCGATTGTGACGAAAGAAGGGACAGGAGTGACAACATGATGGATGGTAACTCTGAAGGCACTTGGAGAGTAGAGAAGTTAGATATACCAGGGAGCTGACCAAGGGCTGGACTAAAGTCTTGAGAATAGAACTATGCCGGCATAGGGTCTGTCCCAGAGTAGGTGCTCAGGAAGTTAGTTGATTTGGTCACGGGGAGGGGGGCGGGCGGCACTGGAGGGCTGCAATACTACAACTGTACGCCAGGGGGCAAGAGACGACAAGAAATGAGTCTGACCAAGCCCCGCCTAAATTTTGGGGGCCTGTGGCCAGAGCTCCAATGACCCTTCTGACTGCTCTAAACTTCCCTAAGGCATGGGCATGAGTGGTGCTGCCTGCCAACTGGAGCCCACTGTTGGTACCACCAGATGGCTCGTGGTGGGGTGTGTAAGGCAGGAACAGAAGAAACAATGAGCCCCGAGACACCGATAAGGGAAACGATCTTCATCGGTACAAGTCCTGTGCTCCTGGCCCATGTCTGGGCTCTGTCCAATGCCACAGCCTTGAGAAACCATAGGAAGAGAATCTAAGCGTTCTCTTGGGCACGGTGAGAGTATGAGAAGCTGGCACCAAGAAGCTCAGCCTATGACCTGGCCCTGAAGAACCATCAAACCCCCTTCCTGAGACTGGCACCATGGTATATAGCCTCACAGGCTGGCCCCAACCTCGAGGGCCCTAGAGATAAGTGTCCAGAGTCTGGAGGTGTGTTTGTGCCCAAGCAGGGGCGTGGGAAGCCTCTGGTGGAGAGGAGAGAGCCCATTGCCCAACAGATCTCCCCTGATACCTACATGCCCAGTCCGTGCTGGGTTCCCAAGACCATATAAACAATCTAGACCTCTGTTTATTCATTCACTCCCTAATTCATTCAGTTTCCCTACTCCAACTGTGTGTCAGTGGAGGAAACAGACAATTACGCCCAAGAAGATGGTCTAGGGAAAGGCAGGAGCCAAGGACTGAGAGGATGCACGTGCCAGTCCCTGAGAGGGACCCACTTCATCCTTTAGTGGCTGTGTTGACTTGAGGTGACTGGGGGACATCCATGGGGTTGTGAATGCAGCAAGTTCCTGCAGTAGGTCGATCCTCTCAGGGAGCAGGTGCCCCTCTGTGTCTTCATTAGCACTGAGGAGGAGTCAGGCCAGCATGGAGGGCTCTTGGCTCTAGGCCCCACTCTAGAGCAGGTCTCTTATCTTTGCCCTTGTGTTCCAGAAAGTCAGCACTGGCACAAAGGAGGTCAAGTGATTTGCCCAAACTTTCAGAGCAAGAGAGTAGGTATCAGGTAGAAATCTTAAATAAAAGTTCAATGTCTTGCTTTCCTCAGCACCACATTCCAGATGGAAACTGCTGGACTTTGCCCACAGGTAGCTGAGGAGATAGAATACAGGAGCAGCACTGAAGTGGGTCACCCTAGCTCCTTCCCGGGTCCTTTGCTGTCATAGACACCCCTCCATGAGTGCAATCCACCTTTCCTAGCAGATCATGGGCTCCAAAGTTGTGAGTGTGAATCCCTGCCTTTGCCTGGTTCTCAGCTGAAGTCACACCCCATCTCCACTGACTTTCAGCCCCTCCCCCACCTACCTTCCCCACAAGCTGGCGGGCTAGAATTCTAGATTACACAAGCACTTGAATGCACAATTCTAAATACTGCAATTTGTCTGTCCTGTCTGTTGACCTTTGCCTCCATGCCTTTGACATGTTTTGATTCTGCAGGGTTGTGGGTTTTGTTTCATCAACAAGGTGGCCATGTGGTTAATTACCCTTTGACCCTCAGGGCCAAGGCCTCCATCTGGGCAGGAAACATCCAAGGCTCTGGAAGTTTCGGGCCTCTTGGCATTTAGTTGTCACTGTCAATTCCCTCTGCTCTCCTCGAGCCCGCCCCCACCGAGAAGGCTTGCCAACACAGCTCCCACCCAGTTCCCTCATCCACTAATCACCCTCCTCTCTGCTCCCCCACCCTGGTTCAATAAGAACGTGGCAATTCCAGGGTCAGGACTGTACCTCCTCAACAGGGTACTCCAGCAGGTTCTGCACACCCTCATCTCTGAGTCCCTCCCTGAGGAAGAAGCCTGAGGAAGAGCTACAAGTTTTACTGGCTAACATTGAGAAGCTTATGGGCATATACACCTGAGCTAAATATTAGGTGAACAGAGAAGGCAGGCTTACCTGGGACCAGGGACAGAGGCGGGGCCTACTTTTTGGCCCCAAGGACTGCCTGGACCCTCCCAGCTGCTCGGAATTTGCCCAAGAAGAGGGCCTCGCCAGCTTGACTTCCCACTTGATGATCCTGCCTCAAGTAGCTGGTTTTTTTCTTTATGAAAATTTCCAGGAGACTGCTAAGGACTCAGTTATTACAAAGGTGTTCATTGGAACATTTGTAGACAAAAGGCTCAGTCTGCAAGGCATGGTATTCTGGGGGCCTCCAAGACGTGCCCTGATCTCTGCCCTTATAGCTCAGTCTAGAAGGGGCCACATGTGTAGCAGGACATGAACGGAGACAAAAATGCTCTGAGTGAGGCACAGGCAGGGGTGGAGGGGGTCATGGAACAGACCAGGGTTTCCCGGGTGACCTCTGCATCATGGACAAGGATTGGAAATGCAGAGATGGGAGGGAAGGACATGTCAGGTATACAGAATAGGGACAAATCCACAAGGGAAGAAAGATCAGTACTTGTGTCAAACCCAGTGGTTCAGCAAGGCTGGAGGCAGAGTCAAAGAAGGGAGGAAGGACATGAAGCTCTTGAGGAAGAGTGAGACCAGACCACACCAGGCTGAGAACTTCCATTTTATTTGATAAGCAGTGGAGAGCCATGCAACATTGTCTTACTTATCCATGAAAACACTTCTCAATTATTTAATATCCTCTACAAAACATGTAACTGGGCCCTAGCTATAAAGCAGAGGGTTTTCATTACAATTGTGGTAGCCTATTTTGAGAGCTAGGGATGGTATTTGGTGTGCTCTCTCCTGACGCTAGAGACAAGTTCTGGTCTCACCCTGGTGAGAGAAGCTGATGCTCTAAGCTCCTGTGCCTGCCTTGCTGTCTTCCCCTCTGCAGTCTTTCTCCCTCACCCATTCCTTTCCAGTGATTTTGGCCGAACAATATTCACACCCCAGAACGTCCCTTCACTTTCACTCACTACATTTGCTCTCATTACCTTCAAAATGCTTAGAACACTGGAGATGCTGCAGAGGGCATCAGTCAGTGCTGCACTGTCCATGGACATGGTCTTCTTTCTTGGCCAAAGGCATTCAGGACATTTATAAGTTTCTGATGCCACAGCAAACACATGAATATTGAGCTGTTAAGGCTGTGTGTTGAGTATTCTATTCTGTCCAGACTGAGTCTTGCTCACTGAGGAGGCTGTGCAGTCCACCTGGGAATGAGTTGTTGTGGGGGTCTGGCAGCAGTGTCAGGAATTTCTGCCATGTGTGGCAACTGGGGCACTTCAGTCACACCCTTACAGCCTCCCCTGCCCCTCCCATTAACCCACATTTGTCTGGGAAAGCACAGGAGTTGCATTTTTCTGTGGGTTGGTAGGGGTAGTCCTCCTTGAATGTTGGGACTGTTGGTGGCTGTGTTGTATGAAGGACAACCAGGGCCCGGGTCTCCCGGATCTCCCATGTTGGCAGCTGGGGTGAGGGAGGAAGCCAGAGCTGTCTCAGCAGAAGTGTATGGCAAGGCTGGGAAATTTAGGGGATAGGCAATGGTTGTATCCCTGCCAGTGAGCAGAGTGTGGGCCATGGTGCTCAGGGGCCAAGGCAGAATGCCACTGCCTCTTGGTAGCCACCCAGTCAGGAGAGCCAGGCAGCTGAGCCTGGGGTGCTGGGGGTGGATATCCTAGGAGCAAGACCTGCTTTGCCTTTGGAGTCCCCGTTCCAACCCATTCACTGGGATCTTCCTGCCCTTGGGCTGCTGGAGAAACAGCTCATCTCCCCCTGCTCTCTCACCCACACCCAAGAAGAACCTGAGAGAGGAGACAAAGTGGCACAGGTGTGTCATGCGCTGTGTGTACAGCATGTGGGGCCAGAGGGAGAATGCTGGAGCGGTTCCAGGTATGGCATCCGAAGATTTCTCTGATGAAACTTTGTGCTGTGGGATGCAAAGTCCCCAGAGCCTCCTGGAACAATTTAGTCTAGCACAGACCAGAAGAGCCATAACTCTTTCTAGTTTGAGTCACAGCCTTATAAGCTTTCATGACCACTCTTTTTGACTAAGGGACTAAGGTGTTGCCCAAACGTCTGTCCTGCCCTGGGCAAGGTTGGTCCAGGCCCCCACTCCTCAGTTCATGCATATTTCTCTTTTTTTAAAGATTTTATTTATTTTGACAGAGAGAAACACAGCCAGAGAGGGAACACAAGCAGGGGGAGTAAAAGAAGGAGAAGCAGGCCTCCTGCCGAGCAGGTAGCTCGATGTGGGACTCAAACCCGGGTCTCCGGGATCATGACCTGAGCCGAAGGCAGTTGCTTAACCAACTGAGCCACCCAGGTGCCCCAGTTCATGCATATTGCTGATTCCATTGTTGCTAAAAGAACACCAGTCACCCCTCACCCTCATGCTGTCCTGCCCTCCTCCACCCCAGTCAGCCCTGGTCCCTCCAAAGCCTACAAGCACACAGCTTTCTCCCTGGCTACAATCATCAGGAGACCCTCTGGAGCTGGAAGAATCAGCTCTCATGTCTTGGAAAATGAGCCAAAAGGAAAGTGCCAGCCAACCCCCGTTAAAGCCAAGTCCAAGGTCTGGGCCAGGAGAAGCAGGAATGCCTTGGAGCATGGACTGGGCCTAGAACTTCCAGAGAGGCTGCAGAGAAATTTCTCACCATGGTTTTCCTTCAGTAATACACAGAACGAACTCACAACTGGCCCATCTTGCATGTGGGCACTGCTCTGGCATTTGGGGCCCTTGTGTCACTCTAAAATGGGGTGTCCTTCCAGCTATTCCTATGGGGATCTCTGGGAAAGAGCAGGCACAGGCCTCCTGTCCCTCTGACCCTGTGGTAACCTCATCCCAGGGCTAAGTCTGGAGCTAAGCAGTTGACTGAGACACAGCCCAAGGTGACCAGAGACCTTCCCAGTTCAGGGTCCTTGTGTGAGATCCAGGGGGTTGTGAAGCCTGAATAAATTGGGCTTGTTCAGACAAGTCCTGGCCCAGCAAGGCATACTCTACACATTGCATTCAAACAATAATCACAACCAAATGCCTCCAGCCTCATCAGGTTTTATGGTGTCTTTCCCAAAGCCTCTACCAGCTCTACCATTCCATTTATCCTTATCTGCTCTGAGAGCTAGGTAGGAAAAGCATTGTCTCATCCTCCCTCCTTTTTTTTTAGATGGATAAACTGAGGCTCGGAGAGCTTACGTGACTTGTCCAGGGCAAAATAGGACCACAGCTGCATCCGGATGGGATTGCACCATTCTTAGGCTTTGCCTGACCATCTAAAGGGAGAAAGGAGGCAGGACCAAATCGTTTTCCTATTGGAAATAGCAGGCCCAGTTATGCGAACGACTGCTACTTCACATAAAGCCTCTGAGCTTCCCCTGTGGTCTGAGTGGTCAGAATGCTACCAGCTGACTGCTTAGCCTGAAGGAGCGTGCTGAGCCACATCACCCGTTACCTGCACAAAAGGCAGCTCAGGACCTCTGAGCCTGGGCCCCTCTGCAAGCCTGCAGAGCAATGCCTCTCACTCTCCTGGAACCTCTCCTCACTCTACAAGCACAGCATGGTTTGTATACGTGCAGTCCTTCCTGTACAGTCTGGCAGGAGGGGGAAGGTGGCCCCTCAACCAAGAGAGGCAGCTGCCAGGGCAGGAGGCCACAAACTCCCTGGCAACACCCCCAGAATGCCTGATACTTCAAACTCTGCTCATCAACAGTCAAGAGAGTTATCAAGGATGTCCCTGACTTCTTTGTTACCGTTTTTACCGGGCAGTCCAAGAGAACTGGTTCTTCGAAATGTTCTACCTAGGCTGAACACAGTGGTCCAAAGAGTGACTGTGGCAAGTGAGCCTTCAGCTTCTCCTTCCCAATGACTACAAAGGGACATGCCAAGAAGCAAACTGCCCCTGTGTCTTGGTCAGTTCAGACTGGCATAACAAAATGCCATAGATGGGGGGCTTCAACACAGGCCTATTATTTTTCACAGTTCTGGAAGATGGAAGTCCAAAATGAAGGTTCCAGACAGATAGGTTCTATTCTGATACCTCTTCTCTTGGCTTCTAAGTAGCCACCATCTTCCTTTGGGCTGACATGACCTCCTCTTTGTGCACACAAGGTGACAGAGGGAGCAAGGTCTTTGTGTCTCTTTTCATAAGGACATTAATTCTACTGTGGGAGTCCCACCCTTATGCCTTCATCTGAACCCAAGCGCTTGCCATAGGCCCCACCTTCAAATAGCATCACATTGTGGGGTAGGGCTTCAGTACATGAATTTGAGAGGGATTCATCCAGTCCTCACCACCCTGGCAGAGATCAGGTTTCCTAAGGAATGCCAAAATTTTTCTGTATGTTTGAGGCTACATGTGCCCCCTTTAACTTGTCACTGGAGACTGGAGGCTTCCTTTCTCTTATTCCAGCCATGACTCATTATCTTAAGATGGACATTAAAGGCTTGGGGTGATTTCTGATAAGGTTGTTCAAGTGTCCCCTGCTCCCGTCCCCTTGTCCCCTGTGCAGACAGCTGGGAAGATGCTCTACTTGGTGTCTGGCCAAAAATCAAATCACTTTCCCTCCAGGGACCACAGCTTGGAGGGAAAGCTACAGGCAGGCGAGAAGGAACATACATGGAAATCATCCAGGCTCACCTCAGAGGAGATACATGAGGCAGAGTATAGTCTCCACAGAATGGGTAGCCTCTAGGTCAACTGGTTTTTTCCCAGTAGGCTGATGGCTGCCCTCAGCATCAATGAAGGAGCCAGAAGGCTTCAGCTATGCAGAGGGCCTGGGCACACGGCCACTCAGGAAGGCAGAGGCCATCAGTCTCTGCAAATGTGGCAGGGAGCAAGTGGTGCCCATGAGGGTCCCAAGTCCAGGAAATGAGCCCTTTGCTCAGAATCCCAGTACCAGTCAACTGGGTCAGTATCATTTCTAGGTTCCAAAAGTCCATCATAAGTTCACAGAGAGTTGCAATGAAAGACAAAATTTATTAAGCACTGGAGCTGTGATTATTTCAATACAAAGCACCTATGTTCATTGGATTTCAGCTTCCCACCATTGGAATGTTATTCCCTGTGGTTTCCACAACATGACTGTGGAGGAGACACAGGGCTTGGCCATCAAGGCCAAGGCTTTGGAACTCTTGTGGCTTAAGACCCAACAGCTTCTTACTAGATTGTAAACCATGTTGGAATATCTTTCTTGGCAGAAAAAAAAATGGTACTCTAACTTGAGCAAACTCTGCAACCTGCCCACCCATGGTAAAACAGGTGTGTCCAAGGCCAGGCAGGAAGTTGGGGGACAGGAGTCTCCTGTTGTGACCTGGCTGCTGTCACACATTAGCACACTGGGGATCGCAGGTTGCCTCTGCAACATCACTTCTGAGAAATGGGTTGTGCTCAACAATTCCAAACAGAACTTAACAGGAAAGAAAATAAAATATCCACCCCTACCCCCTACTTCAGAGGACTCTGTGAGCCTTGGAGGACCCCTGGTCATGCAGGCCTGATTGGCCTGTCTGCCCTACTTCTCTCAAGGTTCGGTGTGAAATTACTGCTGCTGCTGGTGCTCGTCTAAGCTAGAATGCTCTGCAGACATAAAATAGCTGATATGGCCTGGTGAATATTCTTCAGGATCCTGGAAAGCTTCCGGACTTGCCTCAGGAGCTGACACCTGCCAAGAAAAAGGGGAGCTAGGTGAGACATTCCCTCTAGTTCAAGTCAGCAAGATGCTGAGAGATGCATCTTTGGGACACAGATGTACAAGATGCTGGCACAAGGTGCAGCTAGAGACAATGAGGCTTCTCTCTACTTTTGTCTTCCAACAGCATCTTGTCTTAAAGACAAGCAAGAGTAGCCCCAAGCTCCCCCAGTTTTCTTCATGCCTAAGGCTACTGTGTTGTGTGTCTGGCCCTCCCTAGCCCAGCTTCTCTGCCAGCCATGGCTGGCCAAAGGCTTGGAAGTTCTCTCCCTGACCCTACCCTTGGACCCTGCTATTACTCCGCTCAATCTAAGTAACTTCCATGCTGAGCCTGATCAGCAGCTACCTGGCCTACTTGAACAATGTGATAGGAAAGGTAACAACAACCCACATTGGTATTACTGCATTCTTCCAACGACCTGCCAGGCATCTTTCCTTCTCCACTTCCTTGGGATATCTGCTCTGCTTCTAAGAGCCCATCCAGATGGTAGTGCCTTGAGAGCAGACATGATGGAGGGTTTCACCAGAGTCTGCCTTGGGGACTGAACCAGAGGGCCCACTGAGAATCTGTGTGGTCTCTTCATGTGAACAGTCTCTCTCGTGGATCAACTTTCTGGAGGATTGGCAGTCCAGCTAGTCAAGGTGTGTATGTGAAAATAATCACACCTTTAGCCATTTAAAATATCTGGACTCACTCATTCTGCCTTAGCTTACTAGGTTCTTTTCCCTTGTTGTCATTGGTTTAAAAAAAAAAAATCAGAGGTTAGGCTCCATTAAGATTTCTAAGGCCAGAATCAAAACACCCTTTATAAGTACTGTAGTCAGATTGAGTGTGTGTGGTCCCAAGGGGCTTGCCGAGAGTCTATCTCCAGCCATCTGGAGCAGCCGCCGACACTGGCCTGGAGATACAGCCATGACAGGCGCTCCGTGCGCTGGGGCCTTCCCTGGCAAGCATAGAGCACATTTCACAGAAGGACCCTTGGTTTATGTTTTCCTATAAGGAAACACACCCAAACTAGGCCCTGGATTTTGTAGCAGAATGAATGATCCATAAGTTCACAAAGGGGACTGGGCTTGGGCAATGAGCTCAGGATACGTTGTGGCTCGCTTTGTCATGTGCTTGAGAAGTTTTCACCTCAGATGGCATTTAATATCCATGAGGAAGGCTCGCTTTTCTATGGAAACTTGAAAGGAACCTCTTGCCTCGGCAGTGTGGGCCACCACCATACAAGGAAGCACTCTCAAATTTCCTGAGCTTTGAAGTCTAGATTTCACACCCAGAGGATACCACTGTGGCGGGTGCCTTTTGGGGAAGGGGCCCGGCCTCCATGCCAAACGCCCTGACCCGGGCTGGGAAACAGAAGAGCAAGGGAGGGTTATACCTGGGGCCAGGTGGCTTGGTCCCGCAGGGTGTTCTGCTCACTGGAAGGCCAAGTATTCACTTGGAGGTAAAGCTGATTCTGCGGATCTGGTGGCTGCTGCCAAAGCTGGACGTAATCCTGTGGGGTCTCCAGGGTGACTAGGCTGGACTCAGAATCTATGGGAGACTGAGGGAAGCTGGCAGAGGCGACTGTATCAGAGCCCGGACTAGACATCAGTGGCAGTGGATCCATGGACACCCCCTGCTGCTCCTCAGGAACAAAACTGAAAGAAACATGTTACATACAGTGACATGGACCCATGACCGAGGAGCCATCACCTTGCTCATTGGTAGGTGCTTACGGCACAATTCGTTTTGGCGGCTAAATCAGGATTCACTGGTTTGTACCCTCACTTTGCCCAAAGATTCCATTTTCCAGAGTCAAGTGAATATAAAGATTGAGGTGAATTAGTCTTTTGGCTCAAGTGGTGTTATTTGTATTACGTGGACAGTCCTGAATCTGCCTCAGTGGTGATCTCTGTGGCCTTGGGCCAGGGACGTGCCCTTTGTTGCAGAAGGAGATAAGAGCTGATTGAGGCTGTCGGCCGGTTCGTCCCTGCAAATCACTGCTCTCTCTACCGGAGCCCCACTTAGCCCAGGGAAATAGGGACTTCTGAATCTGCACTTGCCACAACCTCCACAAGTGGATTCTGATGATCAGGCTGGCGGGAGACATGGCACTAACCCACCCACCAGGCATGTCAGGGTCACTGATCCTACAGATTTCCTTCTGGAGAGTTCTGGCAGGCCTACTCAGAGAGCTGGCATTCATTCAAAAATATTTACTGGGCACCAAGCACGTGTACTATAACCCCTTCATTGCTGAGCAGAGCCTTCTCTTTCTGGCATTTGGGACAAAAGACTTTATTACTGAACAGAAAATGTGTTCATGTCCTCATACTGCCTCCCAGAAGTCAGTCCTTCTGTAAGCTTCTTTGCTATCCAAAGGCCATCTAGCAACAGTCTCACACCTACTTCCCTCACACAGATTGTCAGTGCTATGGAGGTCCCCTCGTCTGATCTGCTGTGATCACCAGAGCTCAGTGGAGTGGGAGAAGAAAGCTGGGAGCCCAGGAGGCATTCACCTAGGGGCACTTAAGACTTTGCTCTAGACACCCCGTGCCATGAGACAGGGCTTCGGTGGCTGGAGCCGAACGATTTCAAGATCTGTGTGCCGATTCCCTAGCCTTGGAGCTTCCTTATCTAGGCATCCTATTTTCACAAGCAGGTGCTTGGCCATGCACTGTGCAGGCAGAGGCAGGGGTCCAGAAGCTACAGAACAAGGGGCGTGGGAGCACGTTGCTTTTGATGAGGGGGGTTTGGTGCCCTGTGGGCAAGTCACTCATGGCCTCAGGCACAGTGTCTGGCCATGAGGGGAAAGCGGGGACTTCAGCCCTTATCACTGTTTCATGCACTTCTTACCTACGACTGTCATCTTCGTCGTCCCCCAGGGTTTCATCTTGATAGTAGCCAGAGGGCTGTTGTCCAGATAACGACTGGGCAGGAACAACGATGGACTGGGTATGCATGAAAGCCATGGGGTCCTCGCAGAGGGGCGCAGCTGCGCCGGCCTGGCCTGGCAGGTATACCTGCAGTGTCTGCTTTCCCACTGCGGCGATCGGTGGCAGGGGCCACTCCTGCGTCTCTTGGTCCGGGAAAAACTGCCGCCCCGCATGCTGGTCCCGCAGCTGCTGCAACGGCTGCTGCAGGAACGGGTCCTGCCCCTGCAGCAGTGGCTTCAGAAGGACAGACGAAAGGGCCTCAGGGCCCGCAAGAGTCCCCCAGCAATGGACTAAACACCCGTGCTCCATCCACCCAGAGCAGAAGATGAAGTAGCCCTGCGCCCCCAGTGTGGTCTGGGTGATACCTGCGTGCTTATCTGGGTAGGAGCTGTAGCCATGCTCCTGGCTTCAAGACACTGCCATCCCGGACGGACACACACGCACACGCGCACACACACACACGCACACACACACGCGCGTGCACACACACAAGTGTGCCTGGGCATGAGCATCTCGGTCTAGCTCACCAAGAATTCTTATCTCAGGCAAGTGAACTGCAGCCAATTGAATAGGCACCAAGGCCTCAGGAGAACCAGGTGAGCCCTAGTGTTTATGAAAATAAAATCCCCTTTCAGCTCC
The DNA here is from genome assembly GCA_004023965.1 of Spilogale gracilis. Classification (NCBI taxonomy): domain Eukaryota; kingdom Metazoa; phylum Chordata; class Mammalia; order Carnivora; family Mephitidae; genus Spilogale; species Spilogale gracilis. The sequence continues at coordinate 15,925 of PITA01022431.1, read as the reverse complement.
CCAGTCGAAATGGGCTTTCCATACCTGGCTGGAGACATCACAAGTATCCTCAAGATCCTCAGAGAATTTGAAAGAGTGGGGTGAACATGAACCACAGGAAAGGCTGGTCTCCTTCGTTTGCTCAGTGCGTTGTTTCTTGGGCACTGGCTCCAAAGACAGGGACTCAGGACGGCGAAGGCGGCGTGAGATGGTTGGCCGCGTCTGGAAGGACACAGTAGCACAGAGGTCTTATTCAGAGGCCACACATTTCCTCAGGGCACAGGACGTGCCCGGCATAAAGCGGGACAGCCCCCCACCAAGGAAGCCTGGGCTATAAGGGAGCTGCGTCCGCCACCACCCAACCCTAGCTGGGCCCATCTCAGCCACCACAGCCAAGAGACAAAGAGCACAGCCAAAAGTCCCTGCTGAAGACCCCTCCAAATGTCCCATGCCACTCTGGAGAAGCTGCTGTCCCTCCTAGCAGGCCCCAGTGATGAACTGCTTGAAAACTGGCAAGGTTTTCTTTTCTCTTTTCTCTTTTCTCCTCTCCCTTCCTCCACTTACTTACATGCAACTGGCCTCTGACTTGAAAGCTGGAATCCTGTATTCTCTGAAGCTGGTCCTTCATCATTTCCAGCGCATTCTGCTGGCATCTGATGTCAGCCTGCAGCATCCGTGTCTTTTCTTCCAGCTGCTCCTTAAACTTTTTCATCAGCTCCAGCTCCCGCTTGTTGATGTATGACGTGATTGACGGCGGTGGTTGTATTGACTGTGGGGAGAAAGTGCTTGTGGTTCATAGATAGGGACATCACGTTCTCCAAATCCTCTCAGACTATTTCATTGCCAGCCTTGGAAAGACTGAGAAGGAGAATGGTTGCTCCACTCCTAATTTCATTCTCCACTAGAAAGTCTGAAGAAATGGCTACAGAATCCAGGAATTCAAGATCAGACATGAATCATGGGAATCATGTAGTCTGATTTTTTCCTCAACACATAAAGCCATGGAATTGGCCCAAAAGTGTGAAGAAACCTGCCCCAAATCCTTAGTGGGAGAGCCAGAGCGCAGCCAGGCATATTAGAGACAAGGCACCTGGGACATGTCTATCGTTACTCAAATGGCACCTCCTTTGTTCCCGGCGCTCCTCTAGGCACTGCAAAAGAATTCACTGGTGTTCACAGGACACTTCACATGACAACTTCACAGTGTCCTCGAAAGTAAGTACCATCCATATACAGGGGCCTGAAACAGACCAGAGGCAGGAGACATAAAAAAGAAGGGACACACTTGAGATAAATTAAGAAAGCGGACACAGCTTCACAACTGACTGGCCGAGGGTGGAGGAAAGAGGCAGGGCTCCTGGGAAAAAAGTGGAAGCCATTATTTGCCTTGATCTGGGTTGGCACTGTGGGTATGAACAAGATGATAGAGCCACAGGCCCAGTATTAGTTACGAGAAGACACATATACATGTAACTGCTGAAGAACAAAACCAAGAGTCTAGTCTATCATATACTGTGGCCTTCAACCCTTTACAGCTAATGGAAGAGCACAGCTGAGTTATTAAAAAGAGACAGAGCAAAAAATATGCAAGCTGGTTTCTCACTTGGAATAAAAAATTCTATCTATGCATAAGAAAGTAGGCATTTGGGGCGCCTGGGTGGCTCAGTTGGTTAAGCGACTGCCTTCGGCTCAGGTCATGATCCCGGAGACCCAGGATAGATCGGGCTCCCTGCTCGGCGGGAAGCCTGCTTCTCCCTCTCTCACTCCCTCTGTGTGTGTTCCCTCTCTGGCCGTGTTTCTCTCTGTCAGATAAATAAAAATCTCAAAAACAAATTTATAAGAAAGTAGCCATTCATTAAGCAAAAACAAACAAAACAAAATAAAACAAAACTCTAAACTCAGAACTGGAAGCCACAGACCTTATAGGTTATCACATCCACATCCCCATTCTCCAAGCGGGAATCTTTTCTCTGCTGTCCCTGGCAGATGAGCTACCAAGCCTATCTCAGACCTTTCTGTAGAAGGGGAGGAAGCCCATCATCTGAGAAAGGTTTTCTTGAGGGGAGTGGAAAGCTGCCTACCCTGAGCTGCTAGGTCCCCACCCTAGTTTGATCCACTGGAGATGCGCTTCCACTTCGGGAGCACGGCCACTATGCAGCTACTTGGAGCAGGCTGTCTTGTCGCTTGCCAATCTCCCTTCTCCAGTGTCTTCTACTGTGACTAACTTCCACTACTGACAACATGACATTTTCCAGCCTCTCTCCTACCTGGGCTCCAGCTTCTGGATACACTCCACTCTGTCAATCCGTGGCACCCCAAAAATAAGCCCAATATGCTACCGCATGTGGGGCTCTACTACCCACACTCATTGCTGGTTATTCTGACTATTCTCAACAAAAACTACATTTACAGTTTAGTTATGACTCCATTCAAAGCAGAAGAGAAACATGTTAGTGTAAAAGGGGAACCACAGCTTGGCATAATAAAGACATAAAGAAGGACAACATGCATTTCTACAGAATTTTTTAAAAAATTGTTCAAAAAATTTTCGCAGCAGTCCAGAAATCCCTGCAAGGCAAGCGACCATTCCAAGATGGAGAAACTGAGGCCCCGGGATGTGGCAAGGTCAGTGCTGGGACCGAACTCAAACAACTGTCTTCTAGTTCTCAGTTCTTCTCATTATAGAAGAGGGAGTGGCTCATCTTAGGCTTTGCAATTAATGCACACAATTTCACTTAACAGACAATAAATTCATTATCTTGGCTGCCAATCCTGATTTTAATAATCCTGCTATTATAAAAGATGATTGCCCAAATCTGTGATTATGTACACAAATTTGAGGACAGAAGAGCAACAGAGTAGTAAATCCACCTGCGCTGATTTGGCCTCAAACCACACATTGCTGTTGACATTGGAAGGCTGGATCCAGCTAACATTCTGAAAGGCACGCTTCTAAACTAAAAAAAAAAAAAAAAAATCCATTGGAGAAACCTAGCTAGTGGTGGGGAGGTGTTAGTGTAGTAGGCTGGAAAGTCATCTTCCCCTGAGATGGTTGGTCCAGTGGACTTTTAGAGAATCCAGTATGACAGAAAAAGTGATAAAAATAAGATGTTTTCTGCAAAGCGAACCTGAACACAAGAGTGGAAATTCAGGGCTTTGCAGGGTTAGTGGTCCAGACGAATATGTGGAGCAAAACTCCCAGAGGTACCTCATCACTGCTGCCAGCAGGCACACTGGAGGGTGAGCTGGCCTTCTGCTCCACTCGGGCCCGCTGGCTGTCCTCCTCTGCCTGGTCCGGCTGTCCCTTCTGCTCCGCCTCCTCCATCTGCCGCACTCGCCCCTCCTTCCGCCGCTCCACCTCTCCCTCTTCATCTGGCTGTTCCACCTCTTCCATCTGACCCATCCGGCCCGCCTCTTCCATTTTGTCTGCCTGTTGCTCCTCATCCACATCATAGTCCTGGTCCACCTCCGGCTGGAACTCAAAGCTCTGCGAAGACGATACAGCTGAAGAAGAAAGCACAGGGGAATGCATGGCCAAGAAAGCAGAAGTACCAATGTTATCAAGGGGATTTACAGATTTCTCTTTATTTCCTTTTGAAGTCATAAAAACAGGAGATTCCAGTTTTATTCCCTGTTAAGGATTAGACATGCCAGGTACCAGGAGTAATTCAGAACATTCCTTAAAAATGTGTTCATATTTGAAAATAAAGAAAAAGGAGAGAGTATATGACTTTACCTCCACCCACTCAAGCATACATAAGTGGGTAGGTACTCAAACCGTTCATGTTGAGTGTCTTTTCATCATAAAAGTCTTCTGGCCATGCTTCTGGAAATTTGGTACCTTCCAACTTATAATACCGAATCAAACCTAATCATAAATCACTTTCCAAACAGCAGGTTCCCCAGATTGTGGGGATCTCTGGAGCACTCCTGAAGTGCTGGTGGAGGTGTGAAGAAAAGAGTCTCCTTCAAAAAAGCAAGGTGGAGAACATTATTTGAAGAACGCAAAAGGGCAGAGTCATTTTGGAAAATAGTTTGGCAGTTTGTTTCACACACCCTTCCTATATGACCCAGTTGTCCAGCTCCCAGGAATTTAACCAAGTCACTTAAAGATTTGTATCCACACCGAAAAAACCTATGCAAATGGTTATAGTAGCTACATATATATATATATATATATATATATATATATATATATATATATATATAAAATCACTGAAAAACATGGAAACAACCCAGATGTCCTTCCGCAGATGAATGGATTTTTAAACAAATAACTGTGGTACATGCACAAGGTAGAGTACTACTAAGCAAGGAAAGAGGAATGAGCCACTGATTCACGCAACATGGATGAATCCTGAATGCATTTTTAACAAAGTCAGACCAAAAAGGTGAGAGACTGCATGATTCCATTTATATGACTTTCTGGAAAAAGGAAACTAGAGACCGAATACAGACCAATGGTTGCCAGAGGATGAGGGACAGAGCTGGAGTTCAAAGAGACAGCACAAAGGAATCTGGGGATGACAGAACTGTTCTATCTGGTACTGTCATGGCAGATACAGGACTCTCTGCCTCTGTCAAACCCACAGAAGCATACACCCTAAGGAATGAAGTTTACCATGTGCAAATTCGAAACTAAATTTGTTCTTACACATTTGAGAAATCACAATCATAGGCTCATGGACTTCCCCCTCCCCAAATCAACTATTTTTAAACAAAGTTTGAGATTGACAGTGATAATGTAAGAGTTGTTAGCTAGGATATTTAAGAAATAGAGGTATTAGTTCTATATATGAAGATTTCACAATATACAGACTTCACACTAAGGTCAGCAAATTAGAGGACAGGGTCTGCATTAAGCATCTGGTACCACTTCAAGTTTTGTATTTTTTATACAATTATGTTTATGAAATGTCTTTAATATTGAAGCTTATGTAATAAATATCACTGTTTCTGAGAGACTATCTTTTTTGTGCTGTTTAAAAATTCTTCTTATAGTGCGGTTTTTTAAAAACAAGGGGTTTCTTATGCAACCACGGTGGCACAGCAGGGAAGACTGCATGAGAACAAAGACATAAGATGCTACTCCTCCAAGGGCTGAGATGTAGGACCAATCTTTAGAAGATTAAATTTTAATGGGACAGAATAATACCATTCACAAGCACTTGAACCATTGATGAGATATTCACTTTTATTGCTCTCAAATCATCATCTCAAAAAACTTACAGAAGATGAAGAAAGTTCACTCTTATGATTTTATATCATAATGAACAGAACATCTTCATCCTCTGAAAATACAAGAACTATCCCATGGGCCACTTTTTCTTCTGATAATCCCTATCCACATGTCCGAATGTACCTACCTGGTGATGCCAGTATACTTTTCAAGGACGATGTGCTGGAATCATAAGATGTATCAGACCCCACCCTAATTACAGGATCAGACTCTTGGGGGCCATACTGCTCCACCGTTCCAGTATCAGCTTGATCCTGGGAATTTCCAAATGAGAAGATGACATTTCAGCTTGGAGACAGATATATAAACAACAGGAAACACAACAGAACAAAAACTTGGATGCATTTCACATCACCATTTCCAACACTGCTTCTACCAATTGGATACCTAAACAAAACCATCATGAAACATGTCCTTGAAAGATATTGCTGGAAGGTAACAAGCAGGGAATATGGGTGCCACATGCTATACTCTGGCAAATCTGAGAAAATAGACACAGTACAGATGCGCTGAAAGCGCAAGCCTAAGAAAACTGTGTGCCACTCAAAGGCCGTGGCACAAAAGAAGAAAAAAAAAAAAAAACGCCTTTCTCAGGTGTTGGAAGGATGCTGACCTAGTTGTGGGAGAAGGGCACCGCCACCAGAGAGCCTGCCCATGGAGGCTGCTGGGTGGCTGCTTCATGTCTTCAATGCAGGTTAAAGTTGGAAGTCTTATTACCAAAATCATCTTTAATACAGTAGTACAGAGATGGAAATGGCTCCGGAGAGCTTCTCATGCAACCTCCCCCTTTGAGAGTGTCAAAGAGGACAAGGTCACACAGCAGGGTGGCAGCAGAGAGAGAGAGAGAGAGTCCAAGGACTTCAAACCCAGTGTTCTCTTCCCTAACCCTGGTGCCTCAATCGAAGCCATTTGTGGCTTTAAACCGTACACATCATATTCTGAGTTTAGTGATCCACTTCCTTAACGACTAGATCCTTTTTGAACAGTCAGCAGCTCACTGCTCATATGAAATACAAGTACCTGGTTTAGTACGGGAACCTTTTACATCTCCCTTGAAAATTTTAGTGCTTGGGCTGTGTTGTTCTGTTTTGTTTTTCCAAGACTGGATTAAGACACAGACCCAGGCCGGTTTTTCTACAAGGAACCTGTCTGTTAGAACATACTGGCCCAGATCAAATCCCAGCATTTGAATTTCAGGAAACTGCACAACCTCCCTGTTCAAGTACACTGTGTTTTGTACTCCTTAAAATAAGTGGTATGTTGCTGGGATGTGACAATCTTTTCATTATTGAGAAAGATATTATGGTGAGATGGTATTCAATAAGATGGGATATGACCTTTTTCCCTTGTCCTTTTCCTTCTGCTTTTTACCATAGCCGTATATCAATTTAATCTTCAGCTCCTTGCTTCTTTGGATGAGTTCCAATAGAAATGTGTATACTCGGGCGTTGATTAAGATGTCCATTTTTTGTGTATGCATATGTTTTATTTAGCCTATCAACGTATATTCACTCAGCTTAAACAAACTTAAAATGACAGAATTACGTGTGCCAGCAGTAACTGACCTGGGGGAAAAATAAACAAAACAAATAAACGATTTCAGAAGCAAAAGGATACTGGTGAAGGGGAGCAGATTTGCCACCTGGAAACTTGATGTGGCAACTGTAGGGCTCATCTCATTGTTTCCCATCTCTTAAGAGTCCCTGTCCTTTGTTGCTTAATGACCGACCATTTTCTTGAAAACTTACTTCATACATTTTGTCATGGGAGGCAAGAAAGTTAAATCTGGTCCTAGTCACTCTATCTGGATTAGAAGCAGAAGTTTCTCAATTCCATGAAATATTATACAGCTACTTAAATGATTAAAATTGGTAGACTGAGACTGAATGGGAATAAACAAAAATAAATAGCAATTGTGCCCCAGTGATGGGATTATGGGTTTATTTTTTAAAAAGGTCCTTTATATGTTATAATTACTTAGGTTTTATAAGTTTATGAAGTGAGAAGTTTTAAGGCCAGCTTTCCTCAAGACACACTAAATTGAAAGACTCCGGATGTTCACACATTACACACTACAGATCCTCGGTGACTATTCGTTGACTGATGAAGTCAGGCTGTCAGTAGCACCGATGCTAAGACTGAGGGCCAGAATTTTATGGACGTCTTGGCCTCTTTTCCCAGCACAACTGCAATTAGTTTGTGTGTAAACGGAACACCACTCTGTTTAAATTTGGCTTTTTCTACCTAATTTCGTCCATTTCATTCTTTCTTGAACAGAATGTTAGGTTAAGCAGGCGTACTGTCTTCAGAAAGTTTCATCTACATACAAGTAGCTCGTTACTCTTGAAGGTTCTTCTGACTGATCTAAGAATTAAATTTACATCAGAAAGATTAATAGGAGAAAATCAAACATGGATACCTCCTATACCAGGGGAGAGACCCAGGAAAACTGAGCGACTCCCCAAGGTGGCTGAAACCATCACCTTAAATACCATCTCCAGCTAAAGACAAAAGAGGATGCTGGGCCAGGGGAGGAGTCATTTATGGGAGGTGACCAGGAGAAGCAGAGTAATAAGGGCAAAATTGTTATGCAGATCTAAATCATTATCCTCTCCATTGATGAGTTCCCAGTGATTTAGAGTCTTCTCCTCTTGCTGATACGGAGAGGGAGACACCTTTAACAAAGGGAGATTTCCCTTATAAATGTAAATATCTCTTACAGAAGGTTAACTTCTGCTCTGTCTTTTAAGCTTCCCCTGTGTTTGCACTTTCTTAAAAATATTCAGCTTAAAATAATCTTTATTCAAGAGACATATTTTGGGGTGGTAAATTCTGCTCCCCTGCAATGAGCAATAGTTGGAAAATGCAATACAAAATCAGCACTTTGTATTTAAAACATAGGCGTATCTCCTGTGTTAGAGAAGAGCTTAAATAGTAAAAACACTGCTGTCTGCACAGTCCCAGAAACACACAAACTCTTTCAGGCAAAATGACATGAAGGCCTGAAAACCAAAGCGAAAGTCCACCCACCTAGCCTATCTATACTGCTCTTGGCATCCCTTTATCTTACATTTGAAGAGTGTTATAAAAATAACACAGTGCTGTGACATACAATATTTATTGGTGCATCTAATATTTATGAGCACCTACTATGTGTGGCAAATCTTGTTCAAGATATTTGGGGATAGGCTGATGAACGAGACAGCCCCTGTTCTCACAGAAGCGTCGGTCTATTGCAGGAATACAGAAAATACACTGATAAATGAGGTTACATCCAGATGAGAGAGCCTGGAAGATGACCACTCCCCTTTTACTGACGGGAAACACTGGCAAATAACTTTCCCCAGGTCACAACAGTGGTAAATGGCTGAATTAGGAATTGACCCTTATGTTATGAAGTCTAGGGCCATCTTTCTTTCTGCAGCACCACCACTAGGGCAGCTGTGTCACAGGCACCCAGGGAATGGCAGATAAGGTGGAACACCATCCATGGGGAAGGGTTTCTGGGAGGCCTTTTCTGTTTTATGCCTTTTTTCTTGCAGTTTGATCTTCTCTCCCAGATTAGAGTTTCAGATCACTGAACGCAGATCCAGGTTTCATATTTCGATTAATGTACATCCCTATAAGATTTTCTCTAGTGACATCCAGAGAATGGATAAATGGATGATATGTTCAGTGGCTTAGGAAAAGGATGGGGGCAATCTAAGCTGTTTAGGGCCTGGGTTCTGCCCATGAAGGGATGATAACGGCACATGAGTCTACCCCACATTAGCCTACTGCAGCAGGCATGTTAGTAAACTTCCTTTCTGAAATGTACTCACAGTCAAAAACACCTTGAACAATGGCATAGAGCTTAGCTTATTTTTTTTTTAAAAAAAGTACTACAGGGACCATACCAAGTGTTGGGGGCCAAGAGCAGGCTGCCCCAAGGTGGGCCACTTTGGCCTGAAGTTTATTTTGAGTTAAAAAAAAGCAATAAAAACTCAGCAGACTCAGGAAAAACTCTTTACCTGCCTGATAAGTGCCTAAAGGAATAGAGGCCCTCTTCTCCAGGAAGAGAGCTATCACTGTGTACCATTATACCATGAACTAGGAATGGTGGACAGGGAGGAACCTAGCAATGCCTGTCTGATCAAAGTCCTCTCTGTGTCCCATTGTTTTTGAGTGGCCCAGAAAATATTTGTTTACCATTTACTCTTTCTCATTCTTCCGGAGGACTGCATTCCTTCCCTTTGAAATCCCAGACACCTACCCTGTTTTCCTTAATTTAGAATGACATATATACTTCATTCTGCTTGACTGTTTTGAAATTTCCATGCCTGTGTGGGTTCCCTCCATGTACACTATTAAATTTGATTTTCTACCATTAAGGTAGCTGTATTTTTCACTTTTTGAGGAACCTCCACACTATTTTCCAAAGTGGCTGTACCAACTTGCATTCCCACCAACAGTGTTAGAGGGTTGGCTCATGTCGATTTGATTCTTAGTCTGGCTGGAAGGACCATGAAGTGGACAGGACATTCTTGCTCCCCAATGCAAACATGGCGGTCGCCAGCTCCCAATAAGAAATGGCTACACAATGGCAGCTGTGGAACACTGCTCAAGTGCTATGCCCACATGGGATATTTCTCAAAATTAAAACCTTTTTCTGTTGGCAACACACAATAACTAAAGAGTCAACATTACAGGAAAAGGGTCCATCCATTTACCCTATGACTCTCTTATGTACATACATCTGAGGCAGCAGCAGCAGAAGGGGCATCATCAGCAGCAGCAAATTGTGCACGAAGCAATGCCATTCTAGAACTTCTTTTTTGGCCCTGAGTTCTATAAAGAGATGAAAGAAGAAATGGTAAGCACATCTCACTTGTCATTCAAATCTAAATTTTCTACTATACAGTAAAAATAAGGATCAAATAAGAATATTTGAGGGATGCCTGGGCGGCCCAGATGGTTAAGCGTCTGCTCAGGTCATGATCGAGCCCCGCATCCTGTGGCTCCACTTCTCCCTCTCCTCCCCGCGTACACTCTCTGTTGCTAGCTCTGTCTCTCTCTCCCAAATAAATAAATAAAATCTTAAGAAGAAGAACAAATATTTATTTTCTTAATACATCACATCAATCTTTGAGGTGCTGCTATTCCTACAGAAAAAGTTGATCTACACCACATCTATAAAATAAATTATCTGGACTCTCATTAGAATGAAGTTTGCCGCAGTTCTCAATGCCTCTGGTTAACAGTGATGAGCAAAGAAAGCTTAAAAAACAAAAGCCAAGGTGTATGAGTGACTCTTCTTAATTTTTAAACCAACTGTAATTACCAAAAAAAAAAAAATGCCTTCAGGCCAAATTTAATTTTGTTTCCCGTAATTAGAGAAATTCTCTCTTCTTTGGCTCATTAACAATTCATTTCTATCAAAATTAGAATTTCGATGCCCAAGGTGAGAATGCTGCTTCCTGGCACTAGAGCCTAAGTACTAGCTTATTTTTCACCAAATGAGTGGAAGGTGAGAGAGAACTGGGGGAGGTTTGGGGTGGGGGTGGAGAGATAGAATATGAATGAAGGAGAATCTGGGTTTTAATAGTAAAATTACTTTGTAAGCCTTAAAAATTTCCTGAAGATCTGTTATGGAGATGTATTTTGTTTTCAAGAGTCACTCACCTAGTCACTCAAGACTAAAATCACCTAGTCATCTTTGACTCTTCATTCTTTCTCTACTCTCTTCTGTATGAAAGTATGTTACTAACTTTCCGTCCACCTTTTCTACTTGGTGAACTTCTTGAAGGCAGTGCACGTGGGGTGAACCGCAGGGGATATCCCCAGCACCTAGCACAATGAAGCACATGCTAGGTGCTCCGTGAATATTTGCTGAGTGAATAAAGGAATAAACAATCTGACCAGCCAGCTCAATTGAAATATTTGCACATTCCTCCCTCAACCCGGGCCTGTTTGGCTTGACACAATTATTTTCCAAGAACAAACTGAGGCTTTTATATTTTCCTTAAAAGCAATTAAAATGTCACTATATTGACTTCTAAACAGCAAATATCTTTATACCTGAGATAACAACGTGTGAATGAATGTATTGCTGCACTGTCCAATATGGCAGCCATGCACCACATGTGGCTAAATTAAAACCAAAATTTAAAAAAATTTAAAATTTATCTCTTCAGTCACAGCAACCACATTTCAAGTGTGCAGTTAAGCTACATGTGGCTAGCAGCTATCATATTAGAGCAAGTTAAAGAGCATCACTGTTGAGGTGCCTGGGTGGCTCAGTCTGTTAATCACCTGCCTTCATCTCAGGTTATGATCCTAGGGTCCTAGGATCGAGCCCTGCATTGGGCTCCTGGCTCAGCTGAGAGCCCTTCTCCCTCTCTTTCTGCTCCTCCCACCTGCTCGTGCTCTCTCACTCTCTCTCAAACAAATTAAATAGTTAAAAAAAATAAAATAAAGAGCATCACTGTTATCACAAAAGGTTCTAAATTGGACAGTGCTGAATCAAAGAATGCAGTGAATTTTACCGGACAAGACACTGACTTTGACAACAAAACACTATGAAGTAATGATGATTTGCTTTAAATCCACTGCTTGGATATCAAGAATGTAATTGTTTTCCAGATTCTTCCATGAATTTATAGTTCATGCTTCTCTATACATCAGTATAGATGGCAAATTTGTCACTTGTAATCAGAATGTAAAATTAACAAATAAGCACAAACGTTGGTAAAAAAAAAAAAAAAGCATTGAAGAGAATTTCATACGTAACTAGTCTGTACATGTAAATGATGAATTCACGCTCAGGACGGGAGATGTTTCGGAGGGTTTGCAACCATAAAACATGGCTGCCCTTTGGTTAGGAGCAGACAGAAACAGGACTTTCTTTTTCTAAATCTCATCAGTTAATTTTCAAAAAGAAAGTAAATGATCAAAGAACACTTTGGTAGCTGTATTTACATGAAAAGAATACCTAATTTTACAAAGAAAAGTACTTGTCTCATTATGTAAAACACCTCAAAATGTTACTCTTAAATTGAGCCCTTAATGTTTCTTAGTCTCCCTACATCTTTGCTGAGGTTTGCTTTCATTGGTAAAGCACTCGATGCTGCTGAATTACTTTAATGGAAGGTTGTTCTTGGCTCAAAAAAGAAAGAAAGAAAGAAACAAACAAACAAATCCATCTACTTCTACTTGCTGTGTAAATGAAACTGTAAATATGGAAAAGATGTCCAATGAATACTGTCCTTCCATACATCAATGCAGTATAAATGAAGGTGTTGTTTGAACAGTTGTGGCAGTAAAGATAATCTTAACTGTCTCTCCTTGTTTAACTTAACAGCTGAGATGATCTCATCTGAAGTGATGGCAGAAAGGAAAGCCAGGTTTCCCTTCTGGGTCAAAGGTTGTGACCAAAGTTTAAGAAACTAATTTTCAAGATTACTCTAACTAAAGCTAGTCCATAGGCTCACAGGAGAAACCCGTTACCAACACCCTATCTGGAATGGGAAATCTTAGGTCAAGGTGCAAGCATCCACTTTTTCTCCAGGCCCAACTGCATCTCAGCCATTTTTGACAACTAACATCATCTCTAGAACCTACTTCTCCCCAAGTCACTATTCTCTTAAGTGGTCCACTAACAATAATGCCTGAAACAGCCTCCTAGTTTTGCCATTCCCCTACTTTCACCATTGTGTCCAGCATTTCAGAGCTGCCAAAGGAAGGTGAACAGAATTTGAGGTCGCACAGACTTGGGCTCAAACCTCAGCCCAGACACTTCCTAACTGTGAGCCTTAGAGCAAGTCCCTTAACTTCCCTGGCCCCAGCTTCTGGATGTTTAAAGTGAGATTTATAATACATACCTTGCAGCATTCTTGTAAAGTGAAATAATGTTTGGACAAAGTGCTTTGTAATCTGCACAGTCCAACGTGATCACCTCAAATGCCCTCATTAGTCATTCTCTCTTTGATCGCTCCATTCCTCTAAGTTCTTCTCCACTTAAATATATGATTTGGGATGTGTAAGACTGTAATTTACTCTAAAATGGTTCTTTTGTGATTTTGATTCTCTCTTCCATACAATGTGTTCCACAAAGATTAGTTCTGCATATGCTACCACGGCTCTATTCCCTCAGTACCAACAAGCAGACTCTCCAGTCTTAAGATAAGCAGAGGAGCAAGAGGCACTATTGCTGTAAATCACCTAGACGGTTACTCCTTGGGCAAGGGTTGAGGGACAAAGAGGGGTGTTGTATGGCTACGTGGCTGTGCGTACAATGCACACTTGTTAAGAGCCCCTGGATCAATGTACAAATTGATCTCTATTAATACAAAATAACACCCTGCCTTTTAAATATTTCTTCTCTTTTGCTATAACACCTTTTAGTAAATAAATTTTTGAAGAATGTCATCTTAATAGACTTACATTATTTGAAAATGGAATTACTTTATTTGGGGAAAATTTACTGAAAGACAGATAGACAAAGGGGATGATTCTGATCAGTTCAAGAAATCAGTAATTTGGAGTGAGTGCCCCATTACCACCCTCAGTTCTATGGCAACTGCTAACTAACCTTACTGCATACCCACCACCAATCTCACCTCTGACTGGCAGGGGAGATACTATTATTGACTGAGTTCCTACTCAGTAGTAGGTATCTTATACATAGTACCTATTTGGATCCTAAAATAACTTGATGGCATGTGTTCTATTATCATCACCACTTTACAGATGATGGAGCCAAGGCTCCAGAAGGTGAATAATATATAAGGCCATAATAAATGACAAAGTCTGAACAGAAACCCAGTTTGCCAACTCCTTATACCAGTGAGGGCAATAGTTACGTCATCACCATTAGAGTGGAAAGGAGCAATTTGCCATCCCAAAATATGCCTCATTGTCACAAGGATTACCTTGAGCTGGTTATTCTTTTTTTTTTCTTTTTTTAAGAATGTGAACAGCACCAGCTGCCTTGCAGTCTTGACTTATTTTTGAGTAGGGAAAAGAAGAGAAGAGGGATAAACTGGTAAGAGATGCATAAAGGAAATGAAAACAAAACAAATCAAAACACCCACATGTGGTGCCTGCATGTGCAAGTGTGAGCGCGCGCGTGCACACACACACACACACACACACACACACACACACGTCCTGAACTACACCAGCACAGCTCTGAGCTCCAAGATGCAAGGAATCCCAAGTTCTCAGGATCTTGAAAAACCTAGGGCCCAACAATCCTCATTACACTGCTTCTACCAGCTCAAAAGAGAATTTATTTCATGATGCCTAACATCATGAAATAAACCTGACTGCTTCTACCAGATGCAATAGAGGCAAAGAAGACCTTGTCCTTGCATTCACATAAGAGTTTTAGTCTTTGAGCCCTTTTGTGCATAAACACACCATCCAAGTGACCAGCTGCCACAAAACGGAGCTCTGTGGCCTTTTCTCCCCAGCCTAGCATCTGACTGGATTGAATATATACTACAGATGTTGGCATCTATCCCCACCTCAGAACAACATCTTTGGGGATTCTTTCATAAGTATCCATGTAAACCTTTTTGTCTTCATAGCACAGCAGACGCTCCATGCCATCTGTGTTAAGGATGATGATGATTGCATGGGGTTTGATGCTACACTGGATCATAGAGTGTGGGTTCCTTCTTATGTGTGTTGGTAGATAAATATCATAAGACTGATCCTCAATCCACATCAACAGCATGGAATCCAGCACAGGATCCATAGATCACTTTCAGCCTCTGGCCTTCCTCAACAGTGAGATCCACAAGTAATGGCTTACGTACCAATTCTCCAAATGAATTAAAGCCCATAAATTTGTGACATAGCTTGGGTGCCAGTGCATAGACCCTCACAGAACTCTGCAGTTACCAGAAATTTGATTCCTTCATATTTTAAAACTTTATAGTGTACACATCCTTCCAAGTCCCCCATGGTTGTCCATCCCTCCTTCATCTCAACTTCTGGATCATTGTGAAGCATTTTATTTCTTAACCAAGACAAATAATAGACACCTAACTTACCCTTTTTGCCAGGCATTGTCAGCAAGACATTCAAGCCTTTAAGGACATCAATTTGCTGAAATCATCTTCAGTTAGTCAGAGGATATATATTCCCTTGGCCACTTCTGTTGAGCACCATCAGGCCACTCTCTGCACCCATTAACAAATTCACTCTCCTTAAGGCAGCACACAGAATCTCAGGGTTAAATCTCATTTTATATTTATGAATCTCTAGGGTGTCCCTCTGTAGTCTAGTGTTCATGGGATTCACATTGACCGCTGAGCCCTTCCAGGTAGGATCTTGCTTATGGCTTCTGGTCTTTTTCCATCATAAGAAAATCCTACCACAAAAGGCACTGTTGTTCTACTAGATGGAGAAATCTGTAGTAATCTGGGGGTCTATGAAAGGTGTAAAGGAGGAGGAAGATTTGTGTTTCTGGAATGTGTTACTAGCAGACTGAGTCTGGTGGAGAATAAGAGTGCCCTCCTTGGGATTATGCTGAGTGAAATAAGCCAAGAAGAGAAAGTCAAGTATCGCATGGTCTCACTTACTTGCGGTGCATGAGGGGCAAACTGGAGGACAGTGGCAGAAGGAAAGCAAATGGGAACTAGGGTAATCTAGGGAGGGAAACGAAACAACAGAGATTTTGAACACAGAAACAAACTGAGGGACTTGGAGGGAGGGGGGGGG
>PITA01022430.1:0-30377 GCA_004023965.1 Spilogale gracilis | reverse complement strand
AAAAAAAAAAAAAAAAAAAAAAAAAAGTACTTTTTCTGATGATAGCAATTTATCTTTATTCATATATAAAAGTTACATATTTTTCTCTTCCATTTTTATATTTTTGATCCCACAGATTATCTATTTTTATGCTGGATTTCATTACCATATTGTAGTAGTTAGGGTTTTTTTTTTTTTCTGGTGCTTTTTCTTTAACCTATATGCAATAGTTAAGAGTTTAATATACTATTCTTAGAAAGTTATAATATTCTGTTTATCACCTTAATCAGAATTTTTCATACTATTGTCTTTTTTTTTTTTTTCGGCTTAAAGATCTCCTTTCAACATTTCTTGTCATGCAGGGCTAGTGTGGTAAACTCCCTCAGCTTTTCTTGTCTGGAAAAAACTTTCCTTTCTTATATCTGAAGGAAAACTACTAGCTAAAGTATTTTTTTTAAAAAAAAGATTTTGTTTATTTGACAGAGAGAAACACAGCCGGAGAGGGAACACAAGCAGGGGGAGTGAGAGAGGGAGAAGCAGGTTTTCCGCTGGAAGCCCGATGTGGGACTTGATCCCAGGTCTCTGGGATCATGACCTGAGCTGAAGGCAGTCACTTAGCCAACTGAGCCACCCAGGCACCACTAGCTAAAGTATTCTTGGCTGGTAGTTTCTATCTTCAGTATTTTGAATATTCATTCTACTGTCTCTTGGACTGTTGAGTTTCTGCTGAGAAATCTGGTGATAGCTTAATGGAAGTATCTTTGTATGTTACTTTTTCTTGATTGTCTCTGGAATTGTTTTTTGAATCATTGACTGTTGATGTTTTTAATAAAGTGTTTCTTGGAAAAGGTATTTTTGTTTTGAGATAATAAGTTTTATTAGCTTTATGAACTTGTATATCAAGTTGCTTCCTCAGGTTTGTGAAGTTCTCAGCTATTATTTATTTAAATATTCTCTCTGCTACTTTCTCCCTCTCTTCTCCTTCAGGTTAACCCATTATTCTTATGTTGGCTTTTCTAATGGAGTCAGTTATTATAGGGTTCACTTTTTAAAAATCTTAATTCTCTCTCCTCTTCCACCTGAATAATTTCTGTATTTCTATCCTCAAGCTTGCTCATTCTCTCCTCCATATGATCTGCTCTATTTCCAATTCATTCTAATGCATGCTTCATTTCGTTTAAGTTCTGCAGTTCTGGAATTTCTGCTTGGTTCCTTTTTAGAAATTCAGTTTCTTTGGTTAAAGTAATCCTGTTTGTTAATTTTATTCCTGAGATCATTGTATTGCCTTAATGAATTTTCTCAGAGCTTCTTTAATGTCGTTATATCAGCTGTTTTAAATTCTTTATCAGTTAGATTGCAATATTCCATGCATTTTTGGGTTCCATTGCTGGAAAATTGTCATTTTCTTTTTGTGATACCATATCACTGTGATTTTTCATTGTGTTTGATGAGAATTGCCTCTGTCTCTGCATTTGAAATGGTGAACACCTTTGTTGTTTAAGCAAGATTTTACTTTGATTTTAATAGTTCAATAGGTTGGTAGTTAGGAGCCTGCCTTTTGTTTTCCAGAAGATGGTGCTATAGCACAAGTTTTTGGTTTCTCTTGCCAGCTAAACTGGGGAATGGTACATAAGGGGGGGAAAAGTTTGTGACAGGTGTCAAGGGGAGGAATACACTTCATAATTGGACCTTTGGGTTTGCCCACAGTCTGGTATGGGGATCCTCAGTTGAGGGGGTCCCAGAAGTGTGTGGATGGTCCTTTTGTCTCCTGAGGAATACAGCAGAAGATGCTTTCCTTAGTGCTCTTTGTCTGCCTACTTCCCTTTCTTTTCTCTTCCTCTAGTCTCTGGGGTCTCCCTTGGAGACAGCAGCTTGTCCCTGCAATTGCAGTGCCTGTGGCTGGACAGACTCCCACTCGCCACTGCCACCCATTATCTCCTCTGTTAGACAAGTTGTGTTGGCTTACTGCTGGACCCTCCACTGTTTTCTTTGTTGTCACTGCTTCTGCTGTTGTGGACAACACTGACACTTCCCTCACTCTGCAACCTCTTCCATGGTCCAGTCCACACTCTTTTGGGTTCACAGATGGATGATCTCTTGGGTTTACTGTGAAGAAATGTCTCCCCCAACCTCCCCCCCCCATTATGGATGTCTAATTAGTTGTAATTAGTTGTAAATCAAAGGAGAGCAAAAAGAGAAAAAACTCACAGGACCATGATGCTGATGCCAGCATTTAGCACTTTCAAGGACAGTGTTCAGTTTGTGATGAAATGCCATTTGCAGTGGTTGACAAATGTGTATTAGCTGCTTAATTAGAATGTAAACTTAGCTATGGTATTAATTAGATCAACAGTATCCCCACTTTCTAGTTGGGTTTTGCACCCACAAAATTTTTATATTTTTTCATATATTCATTTAATCAATAATCATTTATTGAATGCCTAATATAGGTAAAATACTATGAAAGAAAATGTATCAGACAAAATGAATAAAAATACTTACAGTACTACCCAGTGGAACTCATAAGCGAGTATAGGGGATAGATGTTAATTAAAATCACACATTTGTGTTAAATCTTTATAATGGTACGTGCTATGAAAGAGAATTACATGGTGCTGTAAATGATAAGTGCTCCAAGAGAGAGGTACATGGTATTTTGTTGTTGTTGGTAATATCCTGTTAGTGTTTTATTTTAATTTTTAATTTTTATTTTTTCAGTGTTCCAAGTTTCATTGTTTATGCCCCACACCCAGTGCTCCATGCAATATATGCCCTCAGTACCCACCACCAGGCTCCCTCATCCCCTCCCCCATCTCCCCAAGACCTTCAGTTGGTTTCTGAGTCTGAAGTCACTTATGTTTCATCTCTGTCCCTGATTTACCCTACTTCTCATTTCCTTTCCTTCTCCTACTGTCTTCTATATTACCCCTTATGCTCCACAAGTAAGTGAAACCATATGATACTTGACTTTCTCTGCTTGGCTTATTTCACTCAGCATAATCTCTTCCAATCCAGTCCATGTTGCTACAAAAGTTGGGTATTCATCCTTTCTGATGGAGGTGTAGTATTCCATTGTGTATATGTACCACATCTTCTTTATCCATTCATCTGTTGAAGGGGACCCTGGCTCAGTTTGGCGATTGTGACCATTGCTGCTATGAACATTGGGGTACATATGGTCCTCCTTTTCACTACATCTGTATCTTTGGGGTAAATACCCAGTAGTGCAATTGCAGGGTCATAGGATAGCTCTATTTTTAATTTCTTTTTTCCTATTTTTAATTTCTTAAGGAATCTTCACACTGTTTTCCAAAGCGGCTGCACCAACATGCATTCCCACCAACAGTGTAAGAGGGTTCCCCTTTCTCCACATCATCTCCATCTCCAACACTTGTTGTTGACTGTCATGTTAATTTTGGTAATTCTGACTGGTATAAGGTGGTATCTCAATGTGGTTTTGATTTCAATTTCCCTGATAGCTAGTGATGATGAAAATTTTTTCACATGTCTGTTAGCTATTTGTATGTCTTCTTTCTTTTTTTAAATTTATTTATTTTTATGGTTACTTAAATTTTTTTTCAGTGTTCCAAGATTCATTGCCCATGCCCCACACCCAGTGCTCTATGTAATAGGTGCCCTCAGTACCCACCACCAGGCTCTCCCATCCCCCACCCCCTCCCTCCAAATCCCTCAGTTTGTTTCTGTGTCCAAAGTCTCTCTTGTTTTGTTTCTCTCCCTGAATTACCCTGCTTCCCATTTACTTTCCTTCTCCTACTGTCTTCTATATTACCCCTTATGCACCGCTCATAAGTGAAACCATGTGATACTTGACTTTCTCTACTTGGCTTATTTCACTCAGCATAATCTCTTCCAATCCAGTCCATGTTGCTACAAAAGTTGGGTATTCATCCTTTCTGATGGAGGCATAGTATTCCATTGTATATATGCACCATATCTTCTTTATCCATTCATCTGTTGAAGGGCACCTTGCCTCTTTCCACAGTTTGGCAATTGTGGCCATTGCTGCAATGAACAGTGGGGTACATATGGCCCTTCTTTTCACTACATCTGTATCTTTGGGGTAAATGCCCAGTAGTGCAATTGCAGGATCATATGTTAGCTCTATTTTTAATTTTTAAAGGAATCTCCACACTGTTTTCCAAAGCGGCTGCACCAACTTGCATTCCCGCCAACAGTGTAAGAGGGTTCCCCTTTCTCCACAGCCTCTCCATCTCCAACAACACTTGTTGTTTACTGTCATGTTAATTTTGGTCATTCTGACTGGTGTAGGGTGATATCTCAATGTGGTTTTGATTTGAATTTCCCTGATAGCTAGTGATGATGAACATTTTTTCATGTATCTGTTAGCCATTTGTATGTCTTCTATGGAGAAGTGCCTCTCCATGTCTTCTGCCCATTTTTTGATGTGATCATCTTCTTTTTGGGTGTTGAGTTTGGGGCATTCTTTATAGATCTTGCATATCACCCCTTTGTCTGTAGTGTCATTCGTAAATATCTTCTCCCATTCCATGGTTTGCCTCTTTGTTTTGTTGACGTTTCCTTTGCTGTGCAGAAGCTTTTTATTTTGATGAAGTCCCAAAAGTTCATTTTCACTTTTGTTTCCTTTGCTTTTGGAGACCTGTCTTGAAAGAAGTTGCTGTGGCCAATGTCAAACAGGTTACTGCCTATGTTCTTCTCTAGGATTTTGATAGATTCCTTCCTCACATTGAGGTCTTTCATCCATTTTGAGTTTATCTTTGTGTGTGGCACAAGGGAATGGTCTAGTTTTATTCTTCTATACATAGCTGTCCAATTTTCCCAGCACCATTTATTGAAGAGACTGGCTTTTTTCCACTTTATATTTTTTTCCTGCTTTATCGAAGATGATTTGACCATAGATTTGTCAGTCCATATCTGGACTCTCTACTCTGTTCCATTGGTCTATTTCTCTGTTTTTGTGCCAGTACCATGCTGTCTTGGCAATCACAGTTTTGAAATAAAGCCTGAAATCAGGTAATGTGATGCCCCCAGCTTTGTTTTTCTTTTTCAACAATTCCTCTGCGATTTGGGGTCTTTTTTGTTTCCATATAAATTTTAGGATTGCTTGTTCCAATGTTTTGAAAAATGTTGGTGGAATTTTTATTTGGGATGGCATTGAAAGTGTAGGTTGCTCTGGGCAGTATAGATATTTTGACAGTGTTTATTCTTCTGATCCATGAGCATGGAATGCTCTTCAATTTTTTGTGTCTTCTTAAATTTCTTTCATCAGTGTTCTGTAGTTCCTCGAGTACAGATCCTTGACTTCTTTGGTTAGGTTTATTCCTAGGTATCTTATGGTTTTTGATGCTATAGTAAATGGAATCAATTCTCTGATTTCCCTTTCTATCTTTTCATTGTTAGTATATAAGAACGCAACTGATTTCTGTGGATTGATTTTGTATCCTGCCACATTACTAAATTTCTGTATGAGTTCTAGTAGTTTGGAGGTAGAGTCTTTTGCGTTTTTCATATACAGTATCATATCATTTGTGAAAAGAGAGTGTGACTTCTTCTTTGCCAATTGAATACCTTTTATTTATTTCTGTTGTCTTATTGCTGTTTCTAGGACTTCTAACAGTATGTTGAACAATAGCAGTGAGAGTGGGCCTCCTCGTCTTGTTCCTGATTTCAGTGGGAAGGCTGTCAGTTTTTCCCCATTGAGAATGATGTTCGCTGTGGGTTTTTCATAGATAGATTTTATGAGGTTGAGGAATGTTCCCTCTATCTCTGTACTTTGAAGAATTTAATCAGGAACGGATGTTGTATTTTGTCAAATGCTTTTTCTGCATCAATTGAGAGGACCGTGTGGTTCTCTCTTCCTTTATTGATTTGTTCTATCACATTGATTGATTTGCAAATGTTGAACCATCCTTGCATCCCAGTGATAAATCCCACCTGGTTGTGGTGGATAATCTTTTTAATGAACTGTTGGGTCCTATTAGGAAGGATCTTGTTAAGAATCTTGGCATCCATATTCATCAGGTATATTGGTCTGAAGTTCTCCTTTTTGATGGGGTCTTTGTCTGGTTTGGGGATTAAAGTAATGCTGGTTTCATAGAAAGAGTCTAGAACTTTTCCTTCTGTTTCTATTTTTTGAAACAGCTTCAGGAGAATAGGTATTTTTTTCTTCTTTGAATGTTTGGTAGAATTTCCCAGGGAATCTGTCAGGTCCTGGTCTTTTGCTTTTGGGGAGGTTTTTGATCACTGCTTCAATCTCGTTACTAGATATTGGTTTATTCAGATTGTCAATTTCTTCTTGTTTTATTCTTGGAAGTTTATAGATTTCCAGGTATGCATCTATATCTTCTAGGTTGTTAAATTTATTGGCATATAACTGTTGATAGTAATTTCTGATGATTGTTCCTATTTCCTTGGTGTTAGTCATGATCTTTTCCTTTTCATCAATAATTTTATTAATTTGGGACTTCTCCCTTTTCTTTTGGATTAGTTTGGCCAATGGTTTATTGATCTTATTAATTCTTTCAAAGAATCAGCTTCTAGTTTCATTGATGTGTTCTACTATATCTCTAGTTTCTAATTCATTGATCTCTGCTCTAATCTTAATTATTTCCCCTCTTGTGAGTGGGGTTGGCTTGATTGGTTGTTGATTTTCCAGTTCTTTAAGGTGTAATGAGAGTTGGTGTATTTGGGATTTTTCAATTTTTTTGAGTGAGGTTTGGATGGCTATGTATTTCCCCCTTAGGACTGCCTTTGCTTAGGTTTTGGATTGATGTATCTTCATTCTCATTGGTTTCCATAAAGTGTTTCAGTTCTTCTTTGATTTCCTGGTTGATCCAAAGATTCTTGAGCAGGATAGCCTTTAGCCTCCAGGAGTTTGTATTTTTTCTGAACTTTTTCTTATGGTTGAGTTCCAGTTTTAAGGCATTGTGGTCAGAGAATATGCAGGGAATAATCTCAGTCCTTTGTTATCAGTTGAGCCCTGATTTGTGATCTAGTGTGTTGCTTATTCTGGAGAAAGTTCCATGTGCACTCGAGATGAATGGGTATTCTACTTTCTTAGGGTGGAATGTTCTGAATATATCTGTGAGATCCTTCTAGTCCAATGTGTCATTCAAAGCTCTTGTTTCTTTTTTTTTTTCTTTAAGATTTTATTTATTTGACAGAGAGAAACACAGCTAGAGAGGGAACTCAAGCAGGCAGAGTGAGAGAGGGAGAAGCAGGCTTCCTGCTGAGCAGAAAGCCTGATATGGGACTCGATTCCAGGTCTCCAGGATCATGACCTGAGCTGAAGGCTGTTGCTTAACCAACTGAGCCACCTAGGCGCCCAAAGCTCTTGTTTCTTTGTTGATTTTCTGTTTAGATGATCTGTCCATTGCTGAGAGTGGCATGTTAAGATCTCCTATAATTAATGTATTTGTATCAATATGACTTTATTTTGCTCAGCAGTTGACTTATGTAGTTGGCTGCTCCCATGTTGGGGGCATAAATATTTACAATTGTTAGATCTTCTTGGTGTATAGACCCTCTAAGAATGATGTAGTGTCCTTACATGTCTCTGACTACAGTCTTTAGATTACAGTCTAATTTGTCTGATATGAAAATCACTACCCTGGGTTTCCTTTGAGGTCCATTGGCATAAAAGATGGTCCTCCATCCCCTCACTTTCAGTCTGGAAATGTCTTTAGATTCAAAATGTGTCTTCTGTAAACAGTATATGGATGGGTCCTATTGTTTTATCCAATCTGCAACCCTGTGCCATTTTTTTGGAGCATTTAGGTTATTCACATTGAGAATGATTATTGATAGGTACGTTTTTATTGACATCATGTTGCCTGTGAAGTTCATGTTTCTATAGATTACCTCTGTAAATTTCTGTTCTGCATCACTCTTGTGTTTGTTCTTTTATAGACCCCCCACCCCTTAATATTTCTTGTAGTGCTGGCTTGGTGGTCGCATAATCTTTTAGACCTTGGCGGTCCTGAAAGCTCTTTATCTCTCCTTCCATTTTGAATGTCAACCTTGCTGGGTACATTATTCTTGGTTGCATATTTTTTTCATATAATTTCCTGAATATGTCTTGCCAGCCCTTTCTGGCTTGCCAGGTTTCTGTGGATAGGTCTGACGTTATTCTGATGACCCTCCCTCTGTACGTAAGGGATCGCTTCCTACTAGCTGCCCTTAAAATATTCTTTGAATTTATGATTCATGAATTTCACAATTATGTGCATGGGGGTTTTTCTAGCGTCATTGATCTTGGGGGGTGTCCTCTCTGTCTCTAGGATATGAACACTTGTTTCATTCCTCAGATTAGGGAAATTTTCATCTAGGATTTGTTCAACTATATCTTCTAGGCTTCTATCTCTCTCTCTCTCTCTCTCTCTCTCTCTCTCTCTCTCTCTCTCAACTCCCTAAGGGATTCCAATAATTCTGATACTGGAGCATTTCATGGCATCATTTATTTCCCTAATTCTATTTTCATGGGATTTTAGCTGTTTGTTCCAAGATTTCTCTTGCTCCTTCTCCTCAATCCATCTGTCTTCTAAATCACTAATGCAATATTCAGCTTCACCTACCCTAGATTTTAGTGTATTTAAATTAGATTGGATCTCATTAATAGCCTTTTTAACCTCTGCCAGGTTGGCTTTCATTTCTGCACTTACAGCTTCTATTTTGCCGGTAATGTTCTTTTCCAACTTAGCCATTTCTTGGATAATTGCTACCCTGAATTCCATTTCTGTCATATTGTTTGTGTTCACAACCAGTAATTCTGTGACAGGGGTTGCATTCTCTGAGTTTCTCTTCTGTTGGTTGTTCCTCCTCCAAGTCATTTTGGCGAGGGGTAGTTCAGGGGATGTATAGCTGAATATATCAACCATGATCCAGGCGAGTGGCTCATTGGAGGGTTTCAGAGCAATCAGAAGTCACCACCGAAAAGGAAGAAGAAAGAAAAAAGAAAGAGTAAAGAGAAAAGAAGCAAGAAAAAACCTGGCTAAAATGGGCCCCAATGGTAGGATTTATATGGTACAAAACCACAAAAGAGTAAAGATAAAGACCATTGAAAGTAAAAGAAAGTTGAAGAGATCAAAAAGCTAAACCCAACCCAAATGTCCCCCATGAATAGTATTTATATATTTCAAAGGCAAAAACAATTACAATGAACAGTGGGGTACATATGGCTCTTCTTTTCACTACATCTGTATCTTTGGGTAAATGCCCAGTAGTGCAATTGCAGGATCATATGTTAGCTCTATTTTTAATTTTTTAAGGAATCTCCACACTGTTTTCCAAAGTGGCTGCACCAACTTGCATTCCCACCAACAGTGTAAGAGGATTCCCCTTTCTCCACAGCTTCTCCAACACTTGTTGTTTCCTGTCTTGTTAATTTTGGCCATTCTGACTGGTGTGAGGTGGTATCTCAGGGTGGTTTTGGTTTGAATTTCCCTGATATCTAGTGATGATGAACATTTTTTCATGTATCTGTTAGCCATTTGTATATCTTCTATGGAGAAGTGCCTCTTCATGTCTCTTGCCTGCTTTTTGATGTGTTCATCTTCTTTTTGGATGTTGAGTTTGAGTATTTCTTTATAGATCTTGGATACCAGCCCTTTGTCTGTAGTGTCATTTGCAAATACAATGAAGGGATAGAATGTGACTGTAAAAATGAAAATAAAAAAATAAAAAGGAATGATAAGTTGGTTGAAAAGGAAAGGAGAAAAATTCAAAAGAAGTAGGAAAATAGAGAAATTTTTAAAAATTAAAGTTGAAAGTCTAAAGAATCATGGAGAAAAACCATGAATTCTATGTGCTGTATTGCTCTGGCACTAGTGTTTTGCAGTTCTCATTTATCAGTGAACTTGGACTTGGGTGGATGTTCTCTTTGAACTTCTGAGGGAGGGACCTCTTGCAGTGATTCTCAAATGTCTTTGTCGGAGGCAGAACTGCCCCACCCTTGCCAGGGGCCAGGCTAAGCAATCAGCACAGGTTCTCTCTCAGGAGTTTTTGTTCCCTGGAATGCTTTCTGTACAGCTTTGGAGGCTGGGAATGAAGATGGAGTCCTCCCAGTATCCAGCCGGGAGGAGCTGAGAGCTCAGGCCCTACTCCTCAGTGCACCCGTGGCCACACTCCATGCTCACCCAGCCTGTGACCAACAGAGCGTTTTTATCTCTGGCACTTGGCTCCATTTGGCCAAACCCAGCAGATTCCTGTGGCAGGTTCCTGTGTGGGGATCCCACACCACTCCACCTGCTGTAGAAAGGCGAGTCTCCCCAGATCAGCCGCTGGTGGGGTCCCTACTCGACGAGTACTGGCCTGACTGTGCCATGGATCACAGTTTATGGCAACCCCAAGCTGAGAGCCCACTCCTCGGCTCCATCTTTGCAGCCAACTTCCCCACTCTGACACCTGGGAGCTCTTTCCACACATGGCACCCCTGATCTTCCTGTGATCCTGAGGGTCCTGAGACCACGCTGTCCCAGCAAGGGCTCCACCACATACTTAGCCACCAGAGTGAGGCCCCTTACTGGAGCTGACTTCCAGAAGTTCCGATTTTGTGCTCTGCTACTCTACCGCTTGTTGGGAGCCAGCCCCTCCCCTCACAGTTAATCTTCCCACATACCACCTCAGATTCACTTCACTACATGTCCTATATTGTGTAAAGTGGTCACTTTTCTATTCATAGAATTGTTGCTATTCTTTTATTCAATCTCTTGTTGAGGTCATAGGGGTTCCAAATGGTCTGATAGCTATCTAGCTGAATTCCTGGGACCTGAATACATTTAGGTCACCTACTCCTCCACCATCTTGGACCACCTCTGAGAGGTACATGGTATTAAGAAGACTTGGAGTTGAGAGGGAAGATCAGGGAAGGAAGGTGGTATGCCAAACAGAGAGGCATGGGATGCACAAAGTCCCCTTGGTGAAAGGGGTTATCAAGCATCTAAAAAACTAAGACAAGAGTGCTGTGACTGGCTCACTGAGACCATGGGCAGCTGAGGCTGGAGACGTGGTCAGTTTTCATCTTTACCTTAGAAGACAAAGAAGGAATAATTATTCTTTTTTATAGTGGAGTGAGGAGTAGATGGTACAAGGCTGTGTGTGTGTGTGTGTGTGTATGTGTGTGTGTGTGTGTGTGTGTGTGTGTGTGTGTTTGAGTTATGGCATGATCATAGGTGTGAAGTAATATAGCTAAGTGACTGTAGGCAAGTCTTTTAACTTCTCTAAACCTAAATGTCTCTATAAAATTGGACAATGATAGCATCTTTCTTATTGGTTGCCTATGAGAAAGTCAATTAAAAGTGCTTATTACAGAGATGCCTGGGTGGTTCAGTAGGTTAAACATCGGCCTTCAGCTCAGGTCATGATTCCCAGGTCCTAGAATCAAGTCCCACATGGGACTCCTTGCTCAATGGGGAGCCTGCTTCTCTCTCTGTGGCTCTCCCTGCTTGTCTGCGCTCTCTCTTTCTCTGACAAATAAATAAAATCTTTTAAAAAAGTACTTATTACAGTATCTGGCACAAAATAAGCACAAAAATGCTTAGTATTTATTAATAAATGTATAATAGTATAATTATAAGTGCAACATAATATGTATGTTATTGATCAATATTATATGCATTATAACAATTTTCACTATTACTGTTGATGGCCTTTTTATGGAGGGAAAGTGCATAGGATGTTGTATATCACATACACTATTTGGTGGCAATAGAAATGGATAAGAGGTAGATGGATCTGTATAATATTTGGAAGAAAAAGCAACAACATTTGAGGACAATTAGAAATGAAAAAGTGACATGAGAGAGGATAAGAAAATGTCTTTTCCAGTTTGAGCAACTAATCCATTAATGGTGCCATTCACTGAGACAAGGAATAGTGGGGGAGATCAAGGTTTAGCTGGGAGTAGGGGAAAATTGTGGTTTTCTTTAGACATGTTGAATTTGAAGTATTGCTGTTGAGTTCTTCAAGTGGAGTTGTCCTGTTGACAGTGAATTTCACTTCAATAATTCAGAGAAGTCTGAACTGAGTCATAGAACGAAGGTGTTTACTGATTCATGGGCATAAAAAACACTGCCTTGATAAAGAACATTAAGTGAGAGAAGAGGCAAGGCTAGGGTGGAATTTTGAGGCTTACCGCCATTTAACATCTGAAAAGATGGTAAAGTAATTTTTAAAAAAATTTTAAGTGTACAGTGATGCTGACATATAAGGGAGATTTTCTTAAATAACCTACCCATTATGCACCACAAGTAAGTGAAACCATGTGATACTTGACTTTTTCTCCACAGAAACAAACTGAGGGACTTGGAGGGAGCGGGTGGGGGGATGGGAGAGCCTGGTGGTGGGTACTGAGGGTACCTATTGCATGGAGCACTGGGTGTGAGGCATGGGCAATGAATCTTGGAACACTGAAAAAATAAAATAAATTTAAAGTAAAAAAAATAACCTACTCAAATAGTGATAAAATCTCCTTCTTTGAGTATATTTGAACAGCATTTTCTTCTCACTGCACAAAAAAAATATAAATGCACCTGACAAAAAAAATTGCAAAGTATTGTTTGTATATGAAACATACTTTCAAAGAATTTGGAGTATCTACCTGATGAAAACAAATGAAGTGCCCAACCAGTTCATGAAGCATTCCAAGTTGGTAGAAAAGATCCATTAGTCAGAAAGGGCAGTAATATGGTATACTGCTCATAATATATGTGCATCTGTATATGTATATACTGGTCATAATATATGTGCATCTGTATATACAACAGTAATAAATTTCTATCTTCTAAAGAAACATTTGCACATGTCAAGAAATACCAAGACTGGCACCAAAAACACCAAGAAATTATAGAGATAGATTGTCACATAGAAGTAAAATGTAATTTGCCTTTCTGGTTAAGAATGTTACTAGTCTTTCCAATTATTTTATTTTATTTATTTTATTATTTTTTAAATTTATTTATTTGACAGAGAGAAACATAGCCAGAGAGGGAACACAGCAGGGGGAGTGAGAGAGGGAGAAGCAGGCTTCCGCCAAGCGGGGAGCCCAATGTGGGACTCGATCCCGGATCTCCGGGATCATGACCTGAGCCGAAGGCAGTCGCTGAACCAACTGAGCCACCCAGGTGCCCTGTCCAATTATTTTAAAGATAAGACTTGCTAATGATGTATTTCTATGATTAGCAATGGCACAGTATGTCTCTTCCATCATTTTATCCAATAAACAAGGTACAGAGATGTGTGTTTAGGGAATTAATTTCTCCCCATAAGTACTTTTAGAACCAGTACTTCATGTCCTCCATTTTCACTTAAGAAAGTTAACCAGAGTGTGTGAAATATTCATGGCAAGGACTGCAGTGAAATCAGAGGTCTCAGAGTGGACGTAAAGTGTCCTCCAAGTAGTCTTAAGGTGTTCTGCCCTAGGGAACCCCAGTGGAGAAGAGCGATGCAGAAAGAGAGCATATGATGGAAGATACCAATCAGGAAAATTGGTACCCAAAAAAAAAGATGGTACCATGAATGGATGAAAATTGTGTAATGCTTGTTTCTGCATGTCTTCGTTATCTCAAAACTATTTGCTACAATTCTAGAATTTGCGCATTTTTTAAAATAAATTTATTGTGTGCTGCCAATTTACCTTTCTTCCCCAAACTTTAATTCTCACATTCTAAATTTTCTTATTTTTTTTGCTTTCATTTTCCACCTCTCCCTTAAAAGGGTACATCTACACCTAACACTAATCATGCCTTATATCTTTAATAAATTGTCACATCCATTTATCATTCTGAACAGCTTCCATTTTCAACACCAACTCTGTCATTGGAATATAAGATCCGTAATTACTAAACATCCATCATATCTGAAGTGATATGTTCTTAAATTCTTGGCTGTTTATAATAGTTCACTAACCTGAGTCTTGTTGAGCTAGAACTAATGTTGAGTGGTCCCCTTTCTGTTTTTTTTTTCCCCCTCTACATAAAGCTATTCAAAGGAAAAAGCCTATCTTTAGCACTGCAATTTTACTAAACCATTTACATGAGCAAACCAATATTGTCACACAGAAGTCTAAGCACAGCTGGCTGACACATCAACCACCTATTAGCATACTGATATCAAGCAAGGAGAGCTGTGATAAGTGAATTGTACCAAAAGAAAAGGCCACATCTAATAATTTCACTAGCTTTCTTTGCTGAGCTATAAATAATATGGATTGCAGCCAACAGTGATTTTCAGGAGTCTGTCTCTAAAGACTAAGCATCAAAAAGGAATCTAACATACTCCTCCTCACAAATTTCCTAAACGCCCATGGATCTTTTTCCTATAATGTTTGCCTTCTATTCATGGATAAGATATAGGAAGAAGAGACAATGGTGAATTCCATTTGGCACTCAGGACAACCTCCCCGACAGAACCATAGGTGGCTAGGAGAAGTGAGTCTGGAAGTGACAGAGCCCGTGGGCCGAGGCAGGGCAATTAATCCCACTCCTAGAACCTGGGACAGCACCTCTCTGCCACTAGTCTGCGTATCCACTTCTGAGGAGTTTCAGTCAAGTAGGAGCTGGATTAGCCTAGACTGAAGGCTTGGCTCGTATGTTCAGCATATGTCTCACAGTAGTGGTGGTCAAGGTGGAGGAGGTGAGTGATGGAGTGGGGGAAGTGGTAGTGGGAAAAGCAAAACAACTGGACAAGTTGTGGCTTCCTTAATCTATCTGTAAGACCCTCTGCTTTATTTGGGTAGAGCTTCCAACATCTCTGTATTCATCCTAATTGTCTTCAGTCACCATGTAGCACTTGCTATCACACAGAGTCTTAAACACAGCTGGCCAAAGAATCAATGGCACATTAAGCATACTGATAATGAGCAAGAAGATTTTATGACAATGGCATTTATATAAAAGAAAAAGTGACATAAAAATAATTCACAAGCCCCTTTTCCCCCTCTCTTGTTCAATTCCTTATTCTACTCTATTAATAAGCTCAATGTTATGACAGTCTCTAAATTTTGGATGCTAGAATATCTAGAAAACCACCCATAAGTGCACTTGAGTCCAGATAAGATCAGTGTGTAGTATTACTGTATATTCTTCTATCCCTGGCTAAGTAAGCAGTCATTTTAGCCCTGTATTTTAGAGTATTATTGCCACTAGGTCAGATATGCTCAGGAGTGTGATAAAGTGATAGGCCCAAGGTAGTGGTAATTTGGCTGCAATTTATGAAAAAGAAAAATGTAATTGCATTTTGGTGTGATATATATACAGATCACTATGCATTTAAGAAAGAATGTACTTAAGAAAGTCAAAGTGCTGAAATGCTGAAGAAGGCTTTTTCTCTTTTCCTCCCATACTCAGGGATGCATCTAATCCAACCGTGACTCAATGGGGTTTCCAGTCATCAGAAATGGAAATTATTTAGTCAGTGTTCATATGCTCTGTTGCTGAGCAAGCCCCCTGTCAGAAAGCCATTCCATATCATTCACCTTTAATTGTGGCTATATATTACCACATGACTGAGAATGGGAGAAGAGGGCAGTTAATTTGATTGATGTAGACAGCCAAAGTGGGCATTTCAGACCCCTGAAATTCCCTTTAGGACTTCAGTGATCCTTTTTGGCGGTCTCAGTACATTACAGCAGTGGGATAATTGTCATATTTTCCCTCTGTTCTGTGGACAACTACCTTTGTCTTATCAGCTTGCTTGCATTTCGATGGTTGGAGATTTAAATGATGAGGGGTAAAATGGACCATTAAATACCTTAATATGTCCAAGTTTAAATAGATTTAAAAGATAACTAGATTTAATATGAAGGAAAATAGCTTTGCACCAAACAGGAAACAAAAGAAAAACCCAAAACACAAAAGCAAATAAAAAACCAACACCACTGCCTTGAAAACAAACAAACAAAAACACATTACAACCTAACTTTACAAAGATTTTTTTTTTAAAGATTTTATTTATTTAACAGAGAGAGAGATCACAAGTAGGCAGAGAGGCAGGCAGAGAGAGAGGAGGAAACAGGCTCCCTGCTGAGCAGACAGCCCAACGTGGGCCTCCATCCCAGGACCCTGAGATCATGATCTGAGCTGAAGGCAGAGGCTTTAACCCACTGAGCCATGCAGGTGCCCTACAAAGATTTTTAATAGAGGATAGTAAAATATTCACATTATAAGATGAAGACTAGTACTAAAACTTACAGTAATTAGAATGGCACTGTCTAAAGTGACTGTTTTCATTTATAGCTGCACATATACAACTTGTTTAATCCTTATAAATTGCCTGATTGATTGAGGCTTAAAAGCTGCCAAGATATTCCAGGAATACATGGTATGACTTGCAAACAACATACAGGGAGAAGACAGGAAAAAAAAAGACAAAGGATCAATTATCCAAGGTTCTTCTCCAATTTTAAGGGTCAGTCTCTTGGGTATAGAAGTCAAGGCATCATTTTCCTCTAAAAAAAAGTCAGCTCCATTTAGTGCTCAGTCATTTGACAACCAAACATATTAGTATTTTGGAAGTAGAAGATAAGGTGAAGGAAAAACATTTGCTGTGAATTCAGCAACAAAATTTAGGCTTGCTCTGTATTTTTGTACAGGACTAGGAAAATGAGCTTATAGCTAAGAACAAAGATAGAGAAGAAAAAAGATCTTGGCCAAATTTTTGCCATAGAATTCCAACCTATGCAAAGCTGAGTGAAGTGAACTAGGATCTAGGCACATTTATTAGACACATCTGGATAAAAACTGAAATAAATCACCCAATTAAGTTAGTGAAGTTCAAACATTTTTGTGTTATCCTCCTAGTCCCTTAGGAGCTTGACTTTTCCCTTGAATTTTGTACCGCATGTTGTTTTCATTTAGGTGGTCTTAAAATGGACCACCATAAGGTGGTCTTAAAAGCACCTTAAATTTAACATATAAAAATTAACTCTTTTCCTTCTGACCCAATCTGCCCATTCCATTATTTTCTCAGTAAATGGAAAATTCATCCTTCTGCTAATTCAGTTCTTGAAATAATCCTTGACTCCAAATTTACTCACATTGTATGCTCTATCAGACAACCCTGTAGGTTTTACCTCCAAAATATTTCCAGGTGCTTAGGTGGCTCAGTCATTAAGCATCTGCCTTCAGCTTGGGTCATGATCCCAGCGTTCTGTGATCAAATCCTGCTTCGGGCTTCCTGCTCAGTGGGAAGCCTGCTTCTCCCTCTCCCACTCTCCCTGCTTATGTTCCCTCTCTAGCTGTGTTTCTCTCCATCAAATAAATAAATAAAATTTTAAAAATTGTTTCCATCTTTCACTACTTTCACTGTTTGCACCTGATTCAAAAAGGAAGAGAACAAATTGACATTTGGGATAGGATAATCTATCTTTGGAAGGGACTTTTGTTAAGCCTTGCAATATTGGTAAAAATAGTAGGAAGCTGAACAGAGCTGAAATCTTTTCTGTAGACCAGACACAAGTGTTAAGTACTGGAGATAGAGTGGTGATCTAAACAAATAGGCTGTTCCTCTTCATGAATTTCATAATCTAAGGCAATGTACAGTATACAAACAAATGAGGTAATTACAGATTATCTTAAGGCCCATGAGTGAAATTAACTTGGTGATAAGATTGGAAGTAATTGGAGGACTAGGAAAGGTGTCTAAGAGTGGAGATTTTGATTTTGATTTTGATTTTGATTTTGATTTTGATTTTGTGCAGAGACCTGCTGGAGGAGAATGACCATGCCTTTGTAAGAGAGTGCAGGCAGAGGGAACAGTGAGTGTGAGGCCCAGGGGAAGGAAAAGACTTACCACAGATGGTAACTAAAAAGTTGGTCAGTGTAGTTGTAGGTTAATGAGTGAGGGGAGAGGAAGGGGAGCAGATGAAGTTGTCACTGAAGCCAGACCTTACAGGCTGTCAGTCCAGATAAGGAGTTCTGGTTTCATTCCATTGCAAAAGGAAGTCACTGGAAGGTTTTAATCAGAGGCGTACAGAGACAGTTTACATTTTGAAAAGAATAGGCTGTGGGGTGATGGTGAAGGCTGAATTAAGTTGGCTTGCTCTTATTCCTACAATCCCCTTTTTGAGATTTAGAACTTGACTTAAAAATGACCTAGGTTTATGTTAAATGCTTGCTGAAAATTCCTTTGATAGGACTCATCCTTCCCAGTCATCAAGATTTCCAGTTTTATCTAGAGCTCTACTAACTGGCCATAGTTTCAGTGCGTAAACTGCAGAAATTTGCTGGTAAGCCATTTCTGGCCTGATGAGGGCAACATTTGATCAACTCATTCAATGTGATTAGCATAATGAGAATAGAATAGTATTTATGAAATGACGCTGATATTTTTAAATTATAACATTAAAGGTCAGACTTGAGGTTAGTCTTTAATTTTGGGTGCTTTGCTTTAATGGAGATACTTGCATGTATTTAACTTGTTTAAATATCATACACATACCTACATAAATATATATAGTCCACAGGAAGTTTATGGCAAAAACAAAATAAAGCATACACACTCACAAATTTAGAAATTATGTCCTATTAACCATTTATGTTTTTTATACTTAAGATATTTGCTATCCCAACAATAACAATAATAACATGTGTTTCTTTTTAGTCATCTCTTTGTTACTGCAAAATTTCAAGCAATAAGTGAGGAAATTTCCCATTTTGATAGTGATTCCAATTATAAAATTTATTTTATATTGCATATTCAAGCTCTGAGATTATTCTCTTAGACATATATCTTAACTGTAATTAAATACAGATCTATTAAAAATGAAACAAAATTTTACTTCCCTACAATATATTCTGAATACAGATGAGACCTACACAAATTAGTTAAATATGCTAGAGCTCTTTCTCACTTCTGATGGTGCTTGTTTTCCACAACCATATCTTGTGTACTTTGTTAGTATCAACCAATGATTTTTGAGACATTAATTTACAATGTCTTAAGGGCTTTCCTTCCAACAGTTACTGAAAATTTCATAGAGTTCTCTTGAAGGCATGAAAGTCATTGACCCTACAGAATGAATTTTTAATGGGGGATATTCCAGGAACATAGCTAAGTCATGTGGGGGCTATTTGGGATCTGGAAGGCCTTTCCTTAAATTACACCCATTGTAAGGACCCTTAAAATGGTCACCCATGCTTCATCCTAAGATTGAACCTGTGTGAGATAAATTTGTCTCATAAAAAAGTATCTTAGGGGCATTTGGGTGGCTCAGTCATTAAGCATCTGCCTCGGCTCAGGTCATGATCCCAAGGTCCTGGGATTGAGCCCCACATCAAACTCCCTGCTCTAGGGAAGCCTGTTTCTCCCTCTCTCTCTGCTTCTGCTTGTGTTCCCTCTCTTGCTATGTGGCTGTCAAATGATAAAAAAGAAGAAGAAAAGAAAAATTATCCTATAACTTTGTAATGTAGGCACTCAAAAGTTTTTGTCCTTGATTATACTTAAAATGTCATCATAAGTTCCTCTTGAGGGTTATATAACATTATCATAAGGATAAAGAAATATAATGATTAATTATAGCAAGATTAATTAGTATTTACATTTTACTTTTCTCTTGAAATTCCTTTTTAAACATAAGCTAATTAATAAACCAGATACTGTTATTTTGTCTCCAAGAAGTTTAATGCTTTAAATTATGATTTATGTTTAGCCTAAGCGCTTCTTCAGCATTTTTATTTGGTGCAGTATATAGTATAATAGAAGGCAGATATTTTTCTTTCCTCTTCACTGTAAGCAGGTTAAAGGTGTTCGGACCACTTATTACACCCATTTGTGCTTTCAAGAGCTCTAGAAACAATGAGAAGAAAGTCATTTTGTTTGGATAAAATTTTAGTGGGATATAACATGTAAATTTATTTCAGAAATAAAATGCATGCTCCCATAAAACTGGTGAAGAATGATTTACAGACAAACCACACCTTTCTATATTTTGTATTGCAAACAGTTTATGAAAATTTAGAAAGGTGGTCAGAATTCTTTGCAAAGTTAAAGAACTACTTAAATGTCTAGAAAGCCTTGTACTTTCACATTGTAGCTGTATTCACCTCCCTAAGTGTCTCTTTCAGCCCTATGATGCAGAAGTGAGTCTGCTATCCTCAGATTTACATGTAGGTTGTTCCCTTGCCTAGCCTTTATCCTTCAATGTACTTTTGTGACTATTTGGTGTCATTATCTCATAGTATTTTTGTTTTTGTTATTGTCTATTTTCTTACTTATTTTTCTTTCTTTTTACCTTGAGTATATTTTGATTCTTTTTTTAGTTTTATAAGTTAGGGTCATTAAAAATTCACTTAAATTTTTTTTTTAAGATTTTATTTATTTATTTGACAGAGAGAGAGATCACAAGTAGGCAGAGAAGCAGGCAGAGAAAGAGGGGGAAGCAGGTTCCCTGCTGAGCAGAGAGCCTGATGTGGGGCTTGATCTCAGGACCCTGAGATCATGACCTGAGCTGAAGGCAGAGGCTTACCCCTCTGAGCCACCCAGGCACCCAAAAATTCACTTTTTATAAGATGTCTTCAAAGCTAAAAATTTACCTCTAAACTCTGTTTTGAGATATATTTTCATTTTATAATGAAATACAAAATATTTTCTTATTATTGTGATTTCTTTTTTTTGAATCATGGTTATTTAGAATTATGCCTTTTAATTTCAAAATATGTGGGGGTTCAGAGATATCATATTTATTCATGTAAATATTATTTCACTGTTATTAGAAGTCATACTTGGTGAAATTGCAATTTTTAAAAATTCAGTGAGATTTTTCTTATGCTCAAATATTCGATCTATATTGGTAAATGAATGCTCCAGGTGCATTACTGAAAATACCTGAAAATAGTATGCATTCTGCAGTTGTGTGCAATATTATATAAATGTCAAATTAGTTCAAAGTGATTGGTAGTATAATTAAAACCTTCTCTACCATTACAATTTTTTTATTCTTGTTTACAACTGTATCTGTTAGTAAGAGTATGGTATAAAAATCTCCAATTATGATTACAGATTTGACTGTATCACCTTTTTATCTTGTAGAGTTTGCTTTGTGTTTGTTGAATCTCTCCTATTAAGTATACACACATTTATTATTTTAATGTTTCCTGAGGAATTAACCCAATATTCCTCTTTACTTCTGGTTAATCTACCTTTTCTGAAAATGTACATAGTCTGGTATTAATATTTCCACACCACTTTTTTAATGTTTGTCTTTTTTATGATTTATATTTATATATCTTTGTCCACTCATTTTCTTCCACCTTATCTATTTTTTCTATTTAAAATATATTGTAGACAGCATATGGTTAGGTCTTTTTACAAAACCTAGTCTGACTTTTTTTTTGATTTTTAGCTGGATTTTTTTTGCTTTATAGCTGGAATCCACTTGAATTAAACACATTTTTTTTAAATTTTCCAGTTCAATTTTTTTCTTGTTAAATATAAAAGGTCTTTTAAAATTTTAATTTTTATTTCCAGTAAAGTTAACATATGGTATTTATTAGTTCCAGGTGTACACTATTGTGATTCAACAATTCCATATATCCCCCTGTGCTCATCCCAAGAGTACTCCTTAATCCCCATGGCCTATTTCATTCATCCTCACCACTACCCCAAATCATTAGTTTATTTTCTAAGTTAGCATCTGTTTTTTGGTTTGTCTCTCTCTCTCTTTTTCTTCATTGCTTCTATAAATTTTTTAAAAAGTTTTATTTATTTGATAGAGAAAGAAAGTGTGAGTGTGGGGAGAGGCAAAAGGAGAGGGACAGCAGGAAGCAGACTCCCCACTGAGCATGGAGTCTGACTTGGGGCTTCATCCCAGGTCATGACCTGAGCTAAAATCAGATGCTTAACCAACTGAGCCACCCAGGTACCCTTTTACTCCTGTAAATTTAATGTAAATATTGCTATGGTTGTATTACTACTGCTATACCAATTTTTCTGTGTTTCCCATATGTTGCATCTTTTCTTCCCATTCTGTTCCTCCTTTCCTGCCTTACTTTGAGTTACTGGAATATGTCTTTCTATTCCATTTTATATCACTTATTGGACTTTTTTGGTCATGCTTTTATATTATTTGATGGTTGTTTAAGGTGTTATAATATGCATCTTTACCATACCCTTAGTATTGTATTACTTCATATAAAATGTAAGAACATTGTAGAGACTCTGGATTCTGGTAACTTCCTGTGAAGAGTTTTGAGTTTTGTTAGCTAGCAATTGAGTTGTTGGCTGATCACAATGAACTTGTGGAGCTTTGGTTTTCACTTCATTAGGAGAGTCTGTTACATTGCAGTCCTTAGTCTTAAGAAACATTCCTTAGTCCTGAAACTTTACTCCTGAGGTGTGGTCTTTTTGAAGTTTAATGACCACCTAACAATTCTTGCCAACTTCCTCAACTTCCTCAGGCTTAGCAGTATGCAGATTCAAAACTCTCTCCCGCAATGGTCAGCTTAACTTTCAGCTTAGCTCTTCAGCTTTCAGCTGTTACTTTTCACTCTGCGCTTTAGAATCTCTTCCATATGAGTATATTTCATGGGTTGTCAAAGAATTGAAAGGGGTTTGCACATAGATTTTCAGACTTCCATCCTTTATGGTGCCTTGCTTTCTACAATTTCCTCTGTTAATTTCCAGCTATTTTGGCAACCTCCAACTCCATCCTCTGACACCTAAAGCAATAAACCTGAAGGTTTGGCTTGAGTATTATCTATTCTGAATCTGGAAAGACTGGAGTATGCTCTTGAGAGAAGTCACATAAATGTCGATATCTCCCAGCTGCATTCTCATACTTTGAGGAGTTCAACTCCCTTCAATTTGCCTACTTTTGGTTGCTCTCCAGTGCCTTTAAGTAGTTGGTTTTTATATTGTATTTGGACTCAATGACTGCCATCTCTGGGAGGGTAATTAAAATTAAACCACTTTGTTATGCCAAGAACTGGAATTAGAAAATGATTTAAAATATCCCTTAAGAAAACAGCTGAGAAGGGGCCTGGGTGGCTCAGTTGGTTGAGCGACTGCCTTCGGCTCAGGTCATGATCCTGGAGACCTGGGATCAAGTCCCACATCGGGCTCCCTGCTCGGCGGGAGGCCTGCTTCTCCCTCTCTCAGTCCCTCTGCTTGTGTTCCCTCTCTGGCTGTGTTTCTCTCTGTCAAATAAATAAACAAAATCTTAAAAAAAAAAAAAAAAAGAAAACAGCTAAGGAAGATTCTGAGCAAGTCATATGATCTAAATATATACAAACTCTATGCAGTGACATGATCACCCTGCTCATTTTTTTTTAAGTCAATTATATCACTGGTCTCCTCACTCTAAGATTGAATCCAGTGATATGGTTACAGGAACATGGTTTATTGGCTAAAACAGACAGTGTTGTTTTCTTATTGCTTTAATATGGAATTCATTTTATAAGATTAGGGAGTATAAAAGCTTCCAAACCTGATGATACCTTACTTTATATATAATCTCTATTATTTCCCATGCTTATTTAAAAAGTTTTTAACTTAGGTTTTACAAAATAGATGCATTTAAACTGTTATCAGACACTGAAAGTACACATTCTCTTCACTTGTTTTCTAACTGTCCTGTGTTCTCATGCCCTCTACCTTGGCTTATATGACTTTATATTCAGGGGTTCTATACTCAATGAATTAATGCTGCAGCCTAGGCAAACAACAAAAATGTGTAAAGCAGACCAGCATGGGGAAATGCAAAAGAATTTGGGAAAATAAGGTAGATTGGAGAAAACATGCATTATAGAAAAGTTCAATCTCACCAGCCATTTGGCTTATAGAGATCTATGGGCCAGTGTTACCGGATATTCCACTTCTAAGAGAAGCTGTAAATAAGGATTTCTATGTAAAATATCCTGATTATTGAAATACTTTTCAGGTC
Source organism: Spilogale gracilis (assembly GCA_004023965.1). Classification (NCBI taxonomy): domain Eukaryota; kingdom Metazoa; phylum Chordata; class Mammalia; order Carnivora; family Mephitidae; genus Spilogale; species Spilogale gracilis. The sequence continues at coordinate 6,526 of PITA01022430.1, read as the reverse complement.
AAATCAAACATATTTGATTAGTATTTTAGTTCACTTGAGCTGCTATAACAGAATACCATAGACTTTGTGGCTTAAACAACAAACATTTCTTTCTTACAGTTTTGGAAGCTGGGGATTTCAAGATCAAGGTGCTGGCAGATTCACTGTTTAGTGAGTGCCTTTCTCCTAGTATATAGCCAGACAGGTTCTGGCTATGTCCTCACATGGCAGAAAGGGCAAGGTTGTTCTGTAGGATCTCTTTTATAAGGGCATGAATCTCATTCATGAGAGCTCTGCTCTTATTACTTCCCAAAGGTCCCATCTCCAAAAATCCATCACATTGGGGATTAGGTTTCAACATAGGAATTTCAGTCTATAGCAGTTAGTATTCAGAATTCTTGTCTCTTGAATTGCTTACTTATTTCCATTGTCTTGTTTTCAATTTCCTTATTCTCCCTCATTCATTTGGAATGATCCCCCATGCAAACCTACCTAAATCCTGTTTTCTATGCTCAATTCACATCCTCATAAAGCTACTGAGAGTCTTCCAGTCTTCATTGTTCATCTTCTCCTTCTGTGAAATCTATAATATTTATAGTCTTAGAAAACATTTTATGGCTTAATTTTATTGCCTTTGTACACTATGAATTGTGCTTCAGTTCCAAGTATCTTTTCTTTATTCCTCCCATAGGTTTTCAATTTTCTTTATTAATTTATGGCTGGTGTTGATACATAAGGCTTTTTTGAAGTGTGAGGGAAGGTGAAATTGTAGGAGGATTATTGATTTAGAGATCATAGATACATCTGATCCAAAGCCTTTATTTGACAAATGGGGAAATGAAGGCACAGTAAATTAAAATATTTGCCAGTGAGCATTCAGAAAGTTGATAGCTTGATTTCAGATTCCAAACCTCCTGTTAGTTTCTCTTTCCACCAAAGACACAGCACTCAGTAGATTTAGGACAAGGCATTTTACACTTAATATCAAAAGATGGATTTATTCTCTTTCTTCCTGTATTCTTTCTTCTTAGGGTAGCTGAATGACATAGAATCTGATTCTTTAGAGCCAAAGAGATAACGTGAAATATGTTTCCCTTCTAATTAAAAATATATGATAGCATCATCTAATCACTTAATTTTGGTAATGGGGAAGATGATAAATCAGCCTAACTCAAAGATTTTATTTTATAGTTTCTTTTTTTTTTCAAAAAAGATTTTTATTTATTTGACAGAGAGAAACACAGCCAGAGAGGGAACACAAGCAGGGGGAGTGAGAAAGGGAGAAGCAGGCTTCCCTCCGAGCAGGCAGCCTGATGTGGGGCTCGATCCTGGCTCTCCAGGATCATGACCTGAGCTGAAGGCAGTCGCTTAACCAACTGAGCCACCCAGGCGCCCCTGATTTTATAGTTTCTATATGAGCCTTACAGATGAGGTATCCTCATTGTGAAAGAACAGAATTTGTCCTCTAACTGAACTACCTATTCTCTCCTAATTCTTTTACTAAGAATTACTAAGAAAACTAAGAAATTATGCTTTTTACTAAGAAAACTGTGGCATTGCTATAACAGATCCATATTCTACTCTGGTATGCATTTGTCTTTTGAACAGAGTCATTATGCCACATGATGGCATCCTAAATCAATTTCTATAAATGTAACACCGAAGTAGAAAACATAAGGATTTACAATTCTGAAACGTATCCTTTTTTAATCCAAAAATCTAGATGAGTAACATTATTCATGAATTTTAATTCATTAAAATTATTTGCAGCTTCTTTGTTCAGAACTTGATATGAAAAAAGTAGCAATTGTTTTTATGAAATGAAACTGCATTCACTATCATTTTGAATTGTTAAAGAGCTTAAATGTTATACACTAGAAGTAAATTTAATATACTCACATAATTTTTAGCATGCAGAGACTGAAAATCTTATAATGAGCTACAGAATAGAACTACCAAAGTGACTGTAGTTTGAAATAAAGCCTCTAGATGTCCAATAATTTGTTAATAGAATTATTTTCTTCCTAATTTTATGCTTTGAATACAATTTAAGAAACCACAGACTTAAATTACAAGTAACCATATCTAACTGGAAAAATAATGTAAACAGGATAGTCCCTTCTTCAAGAAATATTTAAGTTCTGTTATATCTTTGTCAGTATTATACTTGGAGCTCAATGGTTCTTTACTAGCAGAGGGAGCATGCATTTGTCCTCATTTTTATTTAGCAAATATTTATTCCCTTCAATTGATATTTACTAATTGAGTCACTACTTTTCCAAAAATAGCGGAGGAAACAACAAAACTAAAAGACATCCTATGGAATGACAGAAGATATTTCCAAGTGACATATTTAATAATTTATCCAAATTCTATAAAGAACTTATCAAACTAAACTCCCCCAAAACAAGTATTCCAATTAAAAAATGGGCAGAAGATATGAATAGACATTTTCCCAAAGACATCCAGATGGCCAACAGACACATGAAAATATGCTTAACTTTACTCATTATCAGGAGAATACAAATCAAAACCACAATGAGATACAACCACATGCCTGTCAGAATGGCTAAAATTAACAACATAGAAAGCAACAGATGTTGGGAGGATGTGGAGAAAGGGGAACTCTCCTTCACTGTTGGTGGGCATGCAAACTTGTGCAGCCACTCTGGAAAACAGTATAGAGGTTCCTCAAAAGTTAAAAATAGAACTACCCTACAGCCTAGCAAATGTAGTACTAGATATTTTCCCAAAGGATATAAAAATACTGATTCAAATGGGGCACATCCACCCCGATGCTTATAGTCACATTTTCAACCATAGCAAAAATCATGGAAAGCACCAAATGTCCAAGTGATGAATGGATAAAGAAGATGAGTGGATAAAGAATGGATAAAGATACATATAATGGAATATTCCTCACTCATGAAAAAGAATGAAATCTTGCCATGTTTGGTGATGTTGATGAAGCAGGAATATATTATATTAAGTGAAATAAGTCAGTCAGACAATGACAAATGCCATCTGATTTCACTCATATGTGGAATTTAAGAAAAAAAACAGTTGAAAATTAGGGAAGGTGGGGGAAAGAGGGAAGCAAACCATAAGAGACTTAACTATAGAGAACAAACTGAGAGTTGCTGAAGAGGAAGTGGGCAGGGAGTGGGCTAAATGAGTAATGGGTATTAAGGAGGGCACTTTTAGGTTGAGCACTGGGTTGTTTTTGTTTTTGTTTTGTTTTTTGAATTTGCCCTCCACCAGAGGCAGTCTTTTTTTTTTTTTAATTAATATATAGTGTATAATTTGCTTCAGGGTTACAGGTCTGTGCATCACCAGTCTTAAACAATTCACAGCACTCACCATACCCTCCCCAGTGTCCTTAACTCAGCCACCCTATCCCCCTCCCTTGCCAACAACACTCAGTTTTTTTCCTGAGAGTAAGAGTCTCTTACAGTTTGTCTCCCTCCCTGATCCCATCTTGTTTCATTTTTTCCCTCTCTACTCCCCACAACCCACCATCCTGCCTCTCAAATTCCTCATATCAGAAAGATCATATGATAATTGTCTTTCTCTAATTGACTTATTTTGCTTAGCATAATACCCTCCCGTTCCAACCACATCATTGCAAATGGCACAATTTTGTTCTTTTTGATGGCTAAATAGTAGTGCATTGTACATATATACAGCATCTTCTTTATCCATTCATCTATTGATTGAACTCTAGGTTCTTTCCATAGTTTGGCTATTATGGACATTGCTCCTATGAACATTTGGGTGCATGTGCCCCTTCGGATCACTACATTTGTATCTTTAGGGTAAATATCTAGTAGTGCAATTGCTGGTTAGGAAGGTAGTTCTATTTTTACCTTTTTGAGGAACGTCCATACTGTTTTCCAGAGTGGCTGCACCAGCATGCATTCCCACCAACAGTGTGGGAGGGATCCCCTTTCTCTGCATCCTCACCAACATCTGTCATTAATTTTAGCCATTCTGACTGGTGTGAGGTGGTATCTCACTATGGTTTTGATTTGTATTTCCCTGATGCTGAATGATGTTGAGCACATTTTCATGTGTCTGTTGGCCATTTGGATGTCTTCTTTTTTTTTTTTTTTTTTTTTTTAAAGATTTTATTTATTTGACAGAGAGAAACACAGTCAGAGAGGGAACACAAGCAGGGGGAGTGAGAGAGGGAGAAGCAGGCTTCCCGCCGAGCAGGCAGCCCGATGTGGGACTCGATCCCAGGTCTCCGGGATCATGACCCGAGCCGAAGGCAGTCGCCCAACCAACTGAGCCACCCAGGGGCCCCTGGATGTCTTCTTTGGAGAAATATCTGTTTATGTCTTCTGCCCATTTCTTGATTGGATTATTTGTTCTTTGGGTGTTGAGTTTGAGAAGTTTTTTTATAGATTTTGGATACTAGGCCTTTATCTGAAGTGTCATTTGCAAATATCTTCTCCCATTCTGTCAGTTGTCTTTTGTTTTTTTTGACAGTTTCCTTTGCTGTGAGTACTGGGCTTTATGTGTAAATGATAAATCACTTAATTCTACTTCTGAAACCAATATTACACTATATATTAACCGACTAGAATTTAAATAAAAATTTCAAAAAAGTCCTTGCTATGTGTAGTATTTAGACTACTTACTCTTTTTGATCAATTAATGTATGGTTCAGAGATGCTCTCATGTTGGTTTATGTAGCCCTGGTAATTCAATTATTTTCACAGAGGTAAAATACTTCTTTGTGGGAATATGTGATAAACTATTTTTTTTTAAGATTTTATTTATTTATTTGACAGAGTGAAACACAGCTAGAGAGGGAACACAAGCAGAGGGACTGAGAGAGGGAGAAGCAGGCTTCCTGCTGAGCAGGGAGCCCGATGTGGGACTCGATCCCGGGTCTCCAGGATCATGACCTGAGCCGAAAGCGGTTGCTTAACCAACTGAGCCACCCAGGCGCCCCTATGATAAACTATTTTTTAGTCCTTCTGTGAATGGACATTCAGGACTTCTTTTAAATTTTTGTTATTGCAAACAAAACTGCTATGAACATTTTTATACAGATTCCTGGTGTATGTATGGTACCATTTTCCTAGGGTACACTGAGGAGTGGGATCGTTGGGTTATAGGATTTATTTATGAATAACATTAAAGATAATCCTTTCCCCCTCCCTGTCCCTGAGATGGTTGTGTTGATTTATACTCTCACCAGCAGTTGTTAGACTTCTCACTGCTTCACATTCTCACCAACACATTACTCTCAGAATTTTTTATTTTGAGAAATCGGGTGGGTGAACAATAGTTGACTACAGTGATTTATAATGGGTAGAGTTATATTTGTTTCTCTATTGGATAGCTTCTTCTGAAATGGCTATGCTTGTCATTTGTCCATTTATCTTTTGGTTTGTTCATTTTGCTGATTGTAGCTTGCTTTTCTATACTTGTTAGGTGATTTTTTGATGAACATAAGTTCTTACTTCCATTGAGGTTGAATTTACTACTTATTCAAATATTTTGTCCAGTTTAAAAAGTCATTCCCCAGACCTATATAATAAAAAATATACTTCTGTATCTTCTCCCAAAGCTGTAAAGTTTGCCTCTCATATTTAGGTCATTAAAGAATTTGTGGTTATGGTATAGGATAGAAATATAGGATTTCTTTTTCCAAATGGATAGCCAATAGTCATATACTGTTTGTTGAAAACCGTTTGTTCACACTATTAGGTATGCTGTGTATGTTATGTATTAATTTTTTAAAAATATTTTTTTTATTTATTTGACAGAAACACAGCGAGAGAGGGAACACAAGCAGGAAAAGTGAGAGAGGGAGAAGCAGCCTTGCTGCCAAGCAGGGAGCCCGTTATGGGACTCGATCCCCGGTCTCCGGGATCATGACCTGAGCTGAAGGCAGTCGCTTAACCAACTGAGCCACCCAGGCACCCCTTATATATTAATTTCTTATATAGACAATGGACTTAATATGGGCTTTCTTATATGCTCTATTTGTGAATTTTTTCATCCTTTTGTTATAATCATTCCATTTCATTATTTGCTACATCCTCATAGTAAGTCTTCACATTTTTTGTAACAATTTCTTTTACTTTATGTTTTTCCAGAAATTTTTACTTTTTTTTTTCTGATTGGACCTGTAGCCCTTTATATAAATTTCAGAATTAGATTGGTATGTTTTTTTTTGAAAAAGTTTTTTTTTTTTTTTATGGAGTTGGCTTAAAATTGCACTGAGTTTATCAAACAATTTTGGGAATTTACTCCTTTATGATGCTAAGTTTCTACTCTATGAACACAGCATAACTTTTCATTTAGTTAGTGATTTTAAAATAATGTTAAGGGAGAGTCAAGATGGCGGAAGGCCAGGTGACCGCATTTCAGGGAGTTCCCTGAAGAGAGCTGAATTCCAACAAAAAAACCACTACAAGACCACCGTGAACACCCATGAAACCAGCCTGAAATGTGATATTTCCCACTTCTGGACCGCCACGAGAGACAAAGAACATCGGCAAAAAGGTAGAAACAAATTGGAGGGTCTGGA
>PITA01022429.1:0-22722 GCA_004023965.1 Spilogale gracilis | reverse complement strand
TCAATTGCAAAAGTAACTAATACAGAAGAATGGGGGCAATTGGGTTTAGGAAGGTGAGGTTTGTGTTCATGTATTTGTCATGTGCAAACTTGAGAGTCATATGAACTTTGCACTGGAGTTTCATTCCTGACATTACCTGTCCCTCTTTGATATTTGAAGGCCATTGCCTTATTAATCAACATCTTCGCACTAATAGGTGTTTTTTGCCCTCCGCAATGTGTATTACATGGTGCTTTCCCATTCAAGCTTAACTTTGGAGACACATAGTCAATGTGATCACTGTCAGGTCCTTAGGGTGCCAGTTTTGTAACTGATTTGTATCATTTGTCTAGGCCTTATGTTAAACATTTACGGAATATCTTCTGAGAGCTAGGCACTGTTAGTATAGCTCTTAACTCTGGGGAAGGTCACAAAAATAGCGTTGCAGCCAGGCTTGGAAGGATGATTGGGTAGGGATGTTCTCAAGCTACTGGGTCATCTATGCTTTAGGTTTATGAATGAAATGGTATTGATGGTATGGTGGTGCCTGGGTGGCTCAGTCATTAAGCATCTGCCTTCGGCTCAGGTAGTGATGCTGGAGTTCCAGGATCCAGCCCCACATCGGGCTCCCTGCTCAGCGGGAAACCTGCTGCTTCTCCCTCTCTCACTCCCCCTGCTTGTGTTCCCTCTCTAGGCTGCGTTTCTCTCTGTTAAATAAATAAACGAAATCTTTAAAAAAAAAAAAGTGGTATTGATGGTAGAACCTAACTCATGGGATCACTGAGGATTAAATGTGATCATATATACAAAATGCCTCATAGCCTGTGCTCAGTAACTGTTAGCTCTGAGCTAGTTGTCTAGAGCTTAGGGTGTGAAAGAAAATTCTGCATGCCATGCTAAGCAGTCTTTTACTATGGCCATTGTGGAGCTCTTGGAAGTTATTGAAGGAGAGTTCCCCCATTTTTATTTTGAGATAACTGTAGATCTACATGCAGTTGCAAAAAATAATACAAAGAGATTCCATATACACTTAATCCAGCTTCCCCCAATGGTAACTTTATCACTGTAGTATGGTATTTCAACCTTGATACAGATATCCACCTTTTTTTTTTAAGATTTTATTTATTTATTTGACAGAGAGAAACACAGCGAGAGAGGGAACACAAGCAGGGGGAGTGAGAGAGGGAGCAGCAGGCTTCCCGCCGAGCAGGTCACCCAATGTGGGGCTCGATCTTGGGTCTCCGGGATCATGACCTGAGCCGAAGGCAGTTGCGTAACCAACTGAGCCACCCAGGCGCCACCAGACATCCACCTTTTTAAGGCTTGGCTGGTTTTGGGCACCTGGGTGGCCCTTGGTTAAGCGTCTGCCTTCAGCTCAGGTCATGATTCCGGGGTCCTGGGATCAAATCCTGCATCAGGCTCCCTGCTCAGCAGGGATTCTGCTTCTCCTCTCTCCTTGCCCCTTCCGCTTTGTGCTCACTCTCATTTTCTCTCAAAAATAAGTAAAATCTTAAAAAAAAAAAAAAAAGATTTCACTGGCTTCACGGTTTTGTGGGCACTGGTTTGTGTGTGTATAGTCTATGCAGTTTTTCCCACATGTGTAGATGTGTGTGACCACTGCCCCTCAGTCAGAACACACAACGGTACCATCACAGGCATCTCTCAAACCCTCACCTTCCTCACAGCCGCCTCCCTTTCCCTCTCCCGCCAGCTCAGGCAAGCTCAGTCTGTCCTCCACCTCAGTAATCTTGTCATTTTAAGAATGCTCTATAAATGGAATCCCATAGTATGTAAGCCCAGAGTATGGCTCTTTTACTGTGTATAATTCCCTTGAGGTCCATCTACTTTGTTATGTGTATCAGAACTTTCTTCTTGTGAGTAGCATTCCGTGTTGCAGATAGTTCTTTCCTTTTAACTGGGAGTACTGTCCCATGTTATAGAGGGAACCACAGTCTGTTTAACCATTCCTTGGTTGAAGGATATTCTGGGTTCTTTCTGGTGTGTAGCTGTTACACATAAAGCTGCGCGAACATTTGCATATAGGATTTTGTGTGAATAAGCTTTCATTTGTCTGGATAAATGCCCAGGAGTGCAGTTGCTGGGTCTTGTGGTAAGTGCATGTTTACTTGTATAAGAAACTGCAATACTATTTTCCAGGGTGGCTATATATATACACTTCTACATTCCCACCAAGAATATATGAGTGATCTTGTTTCTCGGCATTCTTGCCAGTATTTGGTGTTATCATTATTTATTGGAGCTGTTCTGATAGGTATGTCTGATATCTCATTGTAGTTTGCAGTTGTGTTACCAATTGCTGATGATAATGAGAAGGGATTTTTAAGACCTGATTTTTATCTTGGGAAGATTAGTTTTGAGACAGTGTGGGAAAAAACCCGTATAGGAGGGAGAGACAAAATATAGGGAGCAGTCAGAATGCTCCTAAGCCAATCCACATGAGAGAGGCCAAGGGTCTGTGCCAAGCCTAATAGGGAGGATACTTAAAGGCATCCCCAGAAGGAGAAGGAAGTCTTGGGGGGTATGGGACTGGTAGTAAGAATTTAAAAGTATGAATCCCCAAACTGACATATGAGAAGAGAAGAACATTCAGGAGGTGAGATTGAGTTTGCTCTGAACATGTGGAATTTGAGCATGTCCAGATAAAATGATCTGTAGGTAGTTAGAGCACAGGCAAAAAAATCATTAGTGCACCCATGTACAGGAAGCCTGGGGAGTGAGCAAGCTTGCCTAAGGCTGGCTGATGGAGCAGAAAGAGGTGGAACCTGGGAAGCTACTGTGTGGTCTGGTGAAATTTCCAGGCCCACGGTCCCTGTCCAGGTGGTAAGCGTAGAACTGACATTAGGCGGTGTGGTAGCAGCCCTACTTCTCCTCTGCAGTGGGGAAGAACCAGAAGTAGAGATACTGTTGTGCCTTTTGTCCCCTAAATTATTAAATTAGCTGCCAGACAGCAAGTTTCCTTCATGTGATCGAGTCTTATCTTGAAACAGGAAGGCTAGTACCACTTTGATAAAATTTCAGGAGTCCACATGAATTTCATTTTCATTATCCTTTCATGTTTCCCAGACTTTTCCATTTGAGTCCTGTTTTCATGATTTTTATCTTATCCTTTGTACCCTCTGAACTTTTTTTTAGGTTAAGTATTTCTTTTAATCTACTGGGTTTCTTTTCACTCAGCCTTGACCAGAGCAATAAAATCATAGGTTTATGCACCCTGCTTTCTATATACATTAAAATAAATGCCTGACTATCAAATATCTTTAAACGTTCACATACCACCTAGAATCTTCTTGAGTATTACTTGTCAAAACCCCAAATTTCTTAGACACGTTTATCTTGAACTTGTCTCATATGTTAGCAGTTTACTGACAGAACCAGCAAGATGATAAAATATTTCTGGTTCAGAGATGACATAAAAATGGATAATTTAAGTAGCTGGGAAGCAGGATGGCTATATGAACATATATTTTTTAAAAAAATGTAAGCAGCTTATTGGCTAGAGATTACAATTTCATGTCACACGATTGTAACTGTCATTTCTCTATTAGGTGTTGAGGTAATCTGGGATAGGACCTCCCAGATGCCAGGTGTCCATCAGAAATAAAAAACAACACCTCCTAGTAACGAAAGATAAGGATCCTTTTGTGGCTCTCACTTGGCAAACAAGGTTTTATTCACCCCCATTAGCCTTTCGTGGGTTCAGCTGACATGGAAACATGAAACTGTGTCAAACCATAAGTCAGAAGAAAAACACCCAGAACCAAATTCTGATTGTGAACAGGCCAGTGATTTTTTTTTTCCTCAAGCTGTAAGCAAAGTTGCAGAGCACAGTTTGTCTATTTCTTTGTATTGTGACCGAATCTTTTTTTTGGAATACCTTTTGGGGAAAATTGCTCTCATCAGTCACGTCTTCAAATAGTCATGTCCCATCAGCTTAGAGATAATGAAGGTAAAAATCAGTCCTCTTCACATTTTGCTCGTGGCTACACAAGATTTGATTGTGAGCAGATATCTCGAATCCTGAGGTGCATATGGCAGGGCCTTCTGCTGCTGTTAGTTTTTGGAGCTAAGGACTAAGGTTGGCATTAGGCTGACATTATGTGAACCCACATGAAAATTATGTCTACACTGCTCCTTACCCCTGACTGTGTCTGAAGCATGATTCTCCTGGCTCCTTTTCTTATATTTGCATTGAGTATACACACGCAGATCACTAACTCCATAAGCCCTCGTTTGTTTGTTTGAAGATGTGATGTTTATTATCTTTTTATTCAGCAGTCTTCACGCTGCACACGCAATCCTGAACAAAGTGGGCTGGGGCAGATGAAGAGAAAGTGATGGGGGGGCCTGCCCCTCCTGCTACAGATGCTGAAAGTCTTAAGCATGTACCTAGATGACTAATTTCGGTGCTGTGGAAATTAACAAGAAGGAAAGAATGCTTCTGTCTTTGAGATCAGGGAAGACTTGAGGAGGAGGTAGCGTTAACTGGAGACTTGAGGAATAGGTAGAATGTGGAGGAATGAAGAACTGGCAGAAGAAATCACTGTGGTCAGGGAGGAGTAGGCCCTCCTGTTGGCTTTATGCATGAAGTGTGGAGTCACGGATGTAAGGGGATGGCTCAGTGAGTTTCAAATGCTCTGTGTGTTCTTGAATAGCAGGCCAAGGAGTTTGGATTTTAGTTGCTTTGTAAATTAAAATTTAAGCAGAAGGAAGACAAAACCATTTGATACTTCTATAGGCTTTTTTTTTTTACTCGTGGTAGTTGTTTTTGCTTGCTGCTCTCTGGCCAAAGTTAAGGGTGACTTGTTCTTCACAAGCATGTCTAATGTAGGAAAAGAGGAAGAATGGAAATAAGCGGAAGTTAACTCATAAGCCATCATGACTGCTCACTCTTTTTTTCCCTTCTCTCATAAGTGTACCAATGGTGAAATTTTTTCTTCCAAGTTAGAATATTCTGCCTGTAGAAAAGGTAGCAGAGCAAGTATTCATAAAGTCCAGTGACCTTCACTTGTGTTTCCTTTAGTTCCGTATTAGACTGACCCTCTAGCCTTGGTTGGAATTTCACAATTAATGATTTGAAGTATTTTGGTGACTGAAGTTATATCCTAGGGCTCAAGGATGTGAGTCTAATCTCTTACCAAGAAATATGATTCCAAGACATATTATCACAAAAGAATTATGGTCTCAATATAGACACTGTGCAACTTCTGGAAGATTATAGCAGAAAACATAAATCACCCTTAACCCCTCTACCTAGCAACAACTACTGTTATGACGCAGTTTTGTCTAGTACATTACACTTACAGAGATTTGAACTCTGAAAGCTTCTCTGTATGGACTAAGAGTACGTGAATTTAGTCTATGCCCTTGTGTTTTCAGAGTCAAGAATATTACCTGGGATTCTACTTGCTGTTAGGAATGAGAGCAAGATGAAGGAGATTAGTATTTGCAGGCTCTGCATTATTTTTCTTTTGATTGGTACTCAGTGACTCAGCAGATTTTCTGGGCAGTCAGTGATAGGATGAGTAAGAACACCTGCTTTTTTTTTTTTTTTTTTCTTTTCCTTTCCCCTGTAGGCATCTATAAAGCTTTATAAAGCTCCGCACAGTGTGATACGGTGATCTGGCGTGATCCAGTAGCAGCCAGAGTCCTCTGGCGGAGATGACAACAGCTCTGTCATTGGTGCAGAGCCCAAGTGGCTTTCCTGCCTGGTGAAAGGAATCTACGGAGCCTTGGGTCTCCGGAGATTGGCCTGCTGCCACGATCAGGAGCTCTTTCTGCTGTCTGCAGTGGGGCTGCTGCTGCTTTCCTAGGAAATGCTGCTTAGGGCAAATAAATACATCCTGTTGGCCTGAGTTAAAGGAGCTTTCTGTCAAAAGGGAAGAAAAGTATTAGAACAGCTTCTTGTATTTTAAGCAGCTTTAAATACTTGAGTCTTTATTTTGTTAAGATATATAATTAGGACATTACAAATGGTTAATGAAAACTTGTTCAGTGGAATCTTGGTTTTACTTTTAGGTAGCCTTCTGCTAAGGCTTTCTTTAATGTCTCACCATTTTTCCCCATTTCTCTTAATCAAAAAAAAAAAGGTCAATGCCAGGAACAGGAAATAGGGCCTCCAGAAGTCTTGCATTGATCAAACCTGTCACTATCAAAATGACAGATTAATGTGAAGTTAATTGGGCGCACTGAAATTCACTAATTAGCATAATTAAGCTTGTTGTCTATCCCTTCCTTATCCTCTTTTTAGGGAGTTAGCCTATTTAGGTAATTAGATCTTTATATATGTTTTAATTATTTAAGATTATTTTGTAAATTAGCAGTTCAAAGAATCAGCTTAACTCTCCTTAGATATCCGATGAGAACTTCTGTTTACTGAAGTATTGAGCAGACACTTGGTTTTCTTAAATGTTTTGTTCTCAGACTAGAAAAAAAGCTAGGCTGCCCCAGTCTTCACTTTTGTGTTTGCTTCTCACCCTGGTCGGTGGTTGCTGCCTGCTCTACAGTACGGGGTCACGTGACAGAACCACTAAAGTCTGGGACTAAGCATCTGACATGGTGTATGCACGGTGCTAGGCATTGAAGGAAGCTCTACCTACAAATTATACTTTGGAGATATATTTAAAACTAAAGCTTGACAGTCTTGAAGAGATTTTGTCAATGCAAAAGAGCAAAATTCTACTATCTAAATCTAAATCTCAGGCAAGGCTGCATATTAAAATCACTTGGGGAACATTAAAAACAATGCCTGTGCAGGGCCCTATCCCAGACCAATTAAACCCATCTATGGAGATGCACTCAGGCAGGCATCTGTGTTGTTTTAAAGCTGCCTTGGTGATCCTAATGTGTAGCCAGCACAGAGAACCTCTGCTGTAGGTCTCATGGAATAAAGTTTCTTCTTATCCCTTCAGCCAGTGGGGCTCCCAAGTGTTTCCTGTAAGTCTCTTTTTCTCCTCGGGTTCATTTTCAGTTTAATCCTTTGAGACCTTATTATTGTAATAAGAAAGTTAATCTCACACCCCAGCGTAATAGGAACTTTGAGTAAGTTCCTTGGAAGTTGGCTTATGAAACAAGTGAAAGCTCTCCAATTCCTGCCGATTACTGGAATATACTAGATTCTAAGCTGCAGAAAAATACCTGTTTACCATGATGTTGGTGTTAAGTTCTATCCAGTGGTCTTATGGATGAACTCAGGAAGGTTGCCTTCTAGAATTTTGCGATCCCTCTGGACTGAAGTGGCCACTAGTGTGGAATTTCTTAAGGGAAGAGCTGGAGATAGTCAAGATCACATTTCTAACCCTTTGTAGTAAGGATGGAATGAGAACTAGGAGAGGAGATGTCCTTTGTAGTTGTCTTTGCCTTGTTGGAGGTAGGGAGGATGGGAATGCCTGAGGTCAGCTGGTCGTGGGAGAGCATCACCTCTTTAATTTCTTTTCTAATTTAAAGGAAAATTTTAATTTCTTTTCAACTTAATTTTTAATATTCTGAGTCTCTCGATCATATAAGAGTTCCTCTTAATAAGTTTGTCTGTCTAGATGTTTGTCGCCAAGGCAGCTGCAGGGCAGGAAAGCTAACGGGCCAGTATGGTTTAGGAGGCTGTGCCTTCTGAGTCTGTGTTAAGATCTTGTGAACTAAGGAGAGAAGGGGGAGAGTGTGCTGTAGGATCTGAGGCCTGTCTGTTCTGATGGTGCCCCGAATACCACCTTTTTGTGTGGAGTGTACCAGATGGGAGTGGTGCAGCCTTTAATCCCCTCTGGAGCCAGGAGGCGCCTCTGCACTGCCAGTCGATTCCTGCCCTTCTGCGTTCAGGAACAACTTAGATGAATCCGCCGCCGCTGGGCTTAGGAAGGCTGTTGTCCTACTCTCAGGAAAGGCTTATGCAGCTGGAGGAATGATTTCTGGCGCCTGGTGTCTTGTCCCAGGGGCCTCCGTGCAGGGACAAGCCCATGGTTACACTGTCAGCAGATGTTCCGCTCCGGCAGCCTGTTAAAATGAGATGGGACAAACTAGTTACGTGGCAGCCATGGTGTGTGATCGCACTGAGGGGTGCACCAGTGATCCCAGCTGAGGGGTGGTGTGAGTGTGCCCCGTGGAGGGGAAGCCTCTTAGGCAAGGATCTCCGTTTGCTTATGGGTCAAATTATCCTTGTTTCCCTCACCAGATGGCTATGAATGTGACTCTGTGTTTTGCTGACCTTTATCGTGGGCCCTTTTTAGCTCCTCAGTAACCTCTCCCCCAATTTTGCTCCCTCAGCATCGCCTTAGTAGGGCTGGCAATGCTCAGCATCTCCTAGCTGCATCATCCTCAGGAAGATATAAATGGTGCTAGTATATCCTGCTTTCATGGTTTCTCAGCTCCCGGATCAAGCAGTATTTTTCCCTTTGGAGCAAATTAAGTGCTGCAGCTGCCTTTCCCTGGCTGAGCCATCCGCTGTGGGGAGTCTTTCAGCCTGCAGTGCATGTTAAGAGAAATAAAGAGAAATAAAAAAAGATGGGTGCCCTTATCCCATCTCAGGAGAAACTTTAAAGAGTTACTTCTGAAAAGGATTTATGATACCGTAACTAACAAGTACATTCCCTTAGATCAGCACACAGGAGATCCTGACCAGGTGAGCTGGTTACCCAGCTAGGGCTACCTGAGCACTACTGACATTTTGGGGCCAGAGAATTCTTTCTTGTAGGGGGCTGTTCTGTGCCTTGTAGGATGTTCAGTGGCATCCCTGGCTTCTACCCACTGGGTGCACAGTCGTGACAACCAGAGATGCCTCCAGACATTGCCAGATGCCCCCAGGGCAAGTAAAATCACCATCCCTTGAGAATTGAGGGACATACACACTGTAACACCGTGGCCCCATGTCGCTGAACATTTGAAATATGTGCAGTCCAAGTTGAGGTGTGCTAGATGTATAACATACATACTAGCTTTCCAAGACTCGGTACAAAAAAAGTACAAGACATCTCATTAGTAATTTTCATTATTACAGTTTTGCCTTACAGAATGTGCTGTTCATTATATATATGACATTAAAATGTAAATAATTTTACATCATTATAATTTCATTGAGTACATATTTAAAACAATATTTTGTATCTGTTGGGTTAAGTGGAATATTTTATTAAAATTAATTTCACCTTTTTAAAACTGTGACTACTAGAAAAACCTAAATGCTTGTTGCTTGCATTATATTCCTGTTGGACAGCACTGAGCTGATGTACTTGATCTGATGTAGTTTAACCATTAATTTTGTATTAGGTGTTTAGTTCCTGATAAGCCTTTGGATTTAAATTATTCTTCTCTTTGGAAAATTTTCCTTCCTACATTCCTATTATAAAGACAAAGAGCATGCAGAGTGTTACGTTTTACCAGGTTGTTCTCCTATGAGCCGGCCAGTGGCATATTAAAAATCAGTTCAGTGTTCAGATGATCTGTGTTTGTCTTAACACTTCCCTTCTTGTATTGGCAGTATATAAAATGTATCTTAAAATTTAGATTTTTCAGTTGGTGACACTGAATTTAGAGGCTGAGAGATGGAAGCTTTTGAACCAATTTAGTAGGTTATTCAGGATTGGGGCCTTTTATAAATACTAGCATGCAACCTGCATGAAGGTAGTGATACAGAGGTGTGAGGTCTGTTCACTCCTACATCCTCAGCACAAAGAGCAGTACCTGGCACATAGTAGGCCCTTCAGTAAGTACTTGTGGAATGAATGGATTAAAAAAATCATATATTTTTCAGCAAAAGCTGGCTGTTCAAATATATTAGTGACCATGTCATTCCTGTAGCTTTATTTCCCTTCCCCTTAATGTTAATTGCATTATGCAAAAGTTTTCCTTTTTATAGTTAAAACCATCTGTCTCGCCTTTGATAAGTTTCTGGCTTGGTGGGAAAATGGAGACTCTCTCCCTCCCATAACTCAGCTAAATAAGCTCTTTAATTCCCTTTCTTTTATTTATCTCATCTTTTTAATATAACGTTTTGGGGTTAATTAAGGCATGGTATGTCTTATAGATATTGGTGTTCCCAGTGTCGATGTGGGGGTCATCCCCTACACAGAACACCAAGCAATTCTTGGACACCAGCAGAATTCAACTCAGTTCTGACACTATCCCAAGAGAGCATCAGATTCTACCAGTTAAGGGCTCAGTAGACTGAGTTAAGGGCTACAAGACTGTCCTCCACCCCGCAACCTCAGATGTCAGTCGCAAGCCCCAGATTGTCTGTTACCTATACTTCTTATTGACTGGTTACAGATGGGAGGTTCCAACAACTTCTTCCTTAAAGTTCTTTTTTTCTTTTAAAGATTTTATTTATTTATTTGATAGAGAGAAACACAGCGAGAGAGGGAACACAAGCAGGGGAAGTGAGAGAGGGAGAAGCAGGCTTCCTGCCGGGCAGGGAGCACGATGCGGGACTCGATCCCAGGAACCTGGGATCATGACCCAAGCTGAAGGCAGCCGCTTAACGACTGAGCCATCCCAGTGCCCCTGTAATGTATGTATCTTAACATCTGTTGACCTTTGGCTTAAAAATAATCAGGAAGTACATTTTTGCAATTAGGGAAAACTTATTTATATTCTGGTATTCTAATCATATCCTTGTGACTTTGACTTTGGAAACTACCATTTGCTTATCATGAAATTAGTTGAGTCAGAGTCATAGTTTATTTTAGTCTGATACTCATCCTGGGGAAGAGAGGAGAGCGGTCTATAAAGGTACATTTGAGGTTATCTTGTACAGTGACAGTTTATTTGCTTGTTTTCTTCTTTGAAAGGAATGTAGCATAGGGATTAAGAGCCTCTGCTCTGGAGCCTGGATTCAAATCCCTGCTGCTACTTAACATTTAAGTATCTCCCTTTCCTCAGCTGTAAAATAGGAAAGATAATAGTCTCTACCTCCTAGGGTTGTTATGAGGATTTAAATAAGTTAGTATATAAAGTACTTGAAACAATGTCTGGCACATAGTAAATGCTATGTTGGTTTATTATAAATTAATTTGCCCAAATATTCCTGTTCTTTTTGAGTAAGTGGTTTGCCTCTACGGATCCACGCTAGTCATGAGATCTGGCCACAAACAGGAAAGATTGCCCTAGCTTCCTCTATTTCTGGCTAAAGCCCCAGGGTAGGTGGGATGGAGGCAGTTTCAGGTCAGCAAAATAAAACTCAGAGTACTAAAGCTAACAGTCACGGTGGGGAGGTCATCAAGAGGATGTAACCGCCAACTGACCCGTGAGCTGGACCCATACAATGGGAAGCTCCTCACCTCCCACCGCTGTCCTTGGAATGTGGCTGCCACTTGCTTTCCCCTCTCCCAGAAGCTGCCTCAGGGACACAGCCTTGAGATAGTAGTGTGTTGTTGAGACCACCTGGGCTGTATCCATGACTGAACCTGGTTAAGGCTTCTCCATAAACATTTAAGATCCTGGCAGGTGGGAGTGGAGATCTACTCATCTTGTGGCCACTCAAGAAAAGTCTCATATGTAAGATCCCTTGTCTATTGCACCTGTTACCTATCAGCCTGGAGTGGTTTGGCTCTTTCTTTCATATCTCCTTGGCTTGCTTGTCTGGGGGCCAGTTTACAAACCAACAATTGGCGAGCCAGCCAGGAGAATGAAATGGCCATGGGAAAGAGATGTCCTCCTTGAGGGAAATTCTTGGTTCATTATCAACCTTGATGTGGGGAGTGGTAGCCTCTATGTTAGGTACTTATGAACCGCCACATGAATACTGGGATGCCCTGAAAATGCCAGCGGATTTGATGCACTTTAGAGAAACTACACCTAGCATGCTACAGCAAAGGAGGGAAAAGAATGGCTACCACAGTGAGCTGATTTCTATTGCAAGCAGTTCTGCTGGCCACTGATGCCCAGCTAGAGGCTGAAGCTTGGGTTAGAAAGGGTGGAACTTAGAGAACAATGTGCACCTGTCCACTACCCTATTGGCTTTGGGAATGGCAGACAAGGTGGGAGAGCAAGATCACAAGTTAGAGACCCTAGTGTGCCGTTTTGCAAAGCTAGGAGGGTGCAGGCTGCTTTGGATTGAGGTCTGAGCACTTGTGACAAAGCCTAATAAAGACTTTGAGAGGGGGATTCCTAGAAAGTGAAGAGAATGGAATGAAAGGGACAGTATTTGTGGTGACTGACAATGAAATAGACAAAACGCCAGTGCTATCCAACCCCTAATACAGCGGAAAGTTCTAAATGGCAATTACTCAAAAAACTCCTAGGAGAAAGCTTGCACTCTTTCTGCCCGCCTTGAGGTTGTAAATTTTATCATTTTTTTGAAATGTAAACACCCAGGAGATAACCAAAACACTGCCCACAGAGGCTAAATTTATAAATGGGGGAAAAGAAGCTTTTGAAAATACGGACTGCTATAGAAGCTCCCTTGCCCCCAAGAGCTTTAGCCATGTGACGGGTGTCTGATTCGTGGCTGGAGTTTTGGAATGAAAGCTCTGGGATCTCGATTTTTGTCTGTCCGCCTGTTATGTATGTCTGTGGATATATGTTATATATGTGATGTTTTTCTATCTCCAGAGGGCATTTCAAAATTGCCATGTAAAAGAGCTCTGTTTATATAGTCAGTCTTCAGGCCTGATTCAACAAGTTTGTGAAAGCGAGTTAGTTTTTTAGATATGGTTTTATTTGGTGTGACTTACACATCACATAGAATATGTGGTCTTCACAGAATGACCTGCCAATTTTGGTCTCTTCAAGCTCATCTGAGAAATATTTTTCTCATTACCTCCAAGTATCTTGCTCCCCATACTGTCATTTAATTCTGAGAATGGCAGAGACAAAATGTATATGAGTAATATCGTGCAAACAAATGTGTGTCAGTCTGACGAAAAAAAAATTAAAAATAAAAGAGCTCAATTTAATTGGCTTAAAGAAAAAAGTTCTAAGGTTTTTTAAAAAATTATTTTTTTGATTTAAATTCAGTTAGCCAACATAGAATACATCATTAGTTTTGATGTTAAGTTTAATGATTCATTAGTCATGTACTCATCAGATCACAGTTTTAGGTTTTAATATCAATAATGTACTCATGTAAAACTGAAACCATTTTATTTCATCTGCTAAAAGGGCAAAGTTTTCTTGGACTGTTGGTCTGTTCCTGATGAGATTGTGAATGGTTTTTCTTTACCTTTCAAGTAATCTGCCTAGAAAACAAAGATTCTGTGTTTTATAGAAATAATTTCCTATGCCTCATGTTATCTTTATCAGGTCTTTGATTATTTTAAAAAATGGAGTCTTCTCTATTAAAAGAAGTAAGTTTTTTTTCACAGTTCTGTAACGTTCTGTATTAGCTATTGAAGTCTTTAACTGTCACTTTGACAAAATGAATAACTAAGTGTTGTTTCACAGCAGCCTATAATCTAATCGAGTGTTTTAAGCCTTTTGATATTTTTGACAAAGTTCCCATAAATCAAATTCTAATGAAGTCTTGTTGACTTTGAACTAACTTTGGGATTTTTCAGAGGGTCCCTGGAACATCTCAAAAGATGTGTGTTCTGTCCTTGTGAAAGGAAGACGTTGAACTAAGTAGGCTTATATGGCATGTTAAATTTCATGGAAAGCATTGCCAAGTAAGAAGTGATGCTAAACTTTCTTTACATTGTTCCAAAAATTGTACAAAATTCCTAAAGATCTGCTATGTCCTGGTATAATATTTGGTCATAATCCTAATTATTATTTTAAAAAGGATGTCACAGAAATAACCCAATTTCTCTGTCAATCGTGTTGTAATGAACTTTCACCACATCTTTAACCATGACCATTTTTAAGTCTTTTGCCAATCATAGATTTATTGCCTTATTCTGATGCTTTTGCAAAAGTGTTCCTGCAAAAGTGCTTCATCTTCAAAGAGATTCATGGAAAAGACTCTGACAAGTATGGGTTTTTCTGGTAATGAAGATCGATTTGCCTTCATATGGGTGGAGCAATAACGGGCCTTTCATGTGCTTTCCCAAGGCTACACACACAGCTCTACAATGTGTCATGGGATGTAGCCTGAGACCAGTCCCCGTTCTCTTTCTCCACATCAGTAAAATGGGCCCATTGCACTGATGATATAATGTTACCCTGTGAAGACTTGCCTCTCCTGCAGGATACTCCACAGAGTTTGCTGGAACACCTATAAAGGAGAGAATAGGAGTGTACCCACAGAACATTTAAGGCCCAGGCACTGCTGTGAAGTTTTTGGGAGTTAAGACAGGCATTATCCCAGAAACTGTATTGATAAGGTGTAAGCCTGTCTATCCCCTAGTAATGTGGAAGAGCCACAAGCCTTTGTAGAGGTTTGGGAGTTTGGGAGGACTTTTATTCACCACCTGATACAGTGCCCCTACCCCTGTGTCACCTGGTAAGGAAAGGGTGTGTGTGGGGCTGGGATCAGAGCAGCTCACCTTTTTGGAGAAGACAAAAATCTAGTGAAGTAGATTAACGCTCTGGGCATTTCCCAAGGAGGACTGCCATTTGAGTTAGATGTGTCCGTGACTTTAGAAGATACAGGTCAGGTGCCGTGGTAGAGACAGCAGAAGGAGAGAGTACCCCTAGGATTTTGGTCCAAGCTGTGTGTGGGAGCAGAAACCTGATGAAACCCCAGACTCCAGTAGTTTCTAGCAGTGTATAGAGCACTCGTCCAGGCAGAGCCTTTCGGGCAGCAGCCAATAGAACAACCAGTGGGCTGAACTCAGAGTGGTTTGCCAGGTGACCATTTATGAGTCCTAGCTGTTAACCCTTTGCACCAACAATTGGGCTGTTCTAAAGGAATTAACCCTCTGATTTGGACAATTTTAAGCTGAGAAGTGGATGATTATCAGTGGGCCTTTGTGGGGTCAGGATGTGTGGGGAGACATTTTGGGTTCACATGCAAGAGCCTGAGACAGTCTTAGTGCCTTGCAGCTTATAAGGTACTGACATCCCCTGACAATTAAGAGGCTGATGCCCTAGCTCAGGTGAGTCCTTCAGTACATACAGCAGACTGAGTGCATAGGAAGAGCAGCCACCATTGTGCCCAGGTGGGATGGTGTATTGCTGAGGATCCCAGAGCCCTTGACATCCAGTGATTTGGTTAATGTAGGAACAACGTGTTCTTTGTGTTCCAGATAATACCTAAGGCAACTGCCAAAGGAACCTGGGGCCACCCACTGCCGTTCCCAGCTTCTGAGAGATTGGCAAATTAATTATATTGGCTCTGTCTGTCAGAGTGAGAGTTGCAAATATGCCTTGGTTTCTGTGAACATGGCATCTGGCCTAACCCAAGTTTTTCCCTGTTTCCATGCAAACTGGACTGCCACCATGAGGGAATTAGAGAAGCTGAGGACCATGTATGGATACCCTCAATCAACTAGACGGTGATCAGAGGTCACACGCCAGAGGTCATGCTGTTTACAACTGGGCAAAAGAACATGACATTGAGTGGCAGTTCCATTGCCCCTATAACCAGCAAGTAGTAGGGTTGGTAGAAAGGAAAATGGAATCTTAAAGCAGCAGATTTCATTACTAATAGATAAAATCACCTTGGCCAGGTGGACACAAGTACTGTCTGTCCCAGCCTTTAACACATTTGTATGCTCAACCAGTCAGACCTCTTGTCCCACATGCCAGAGTGGGGCTCCCTGCTGGGGCACCCATCTTTGTAAAGGTAAGGATGGTGTGGCAAATAGCCATTGTCCCAACTTTCACCATGGATCAGCATGCTGTGCCGCTGAGAACACCAAGCCCCATCATGCCTGGAAAAGTGTCATCTATTGGAGTTTGCAATGAGATGTCCCACCTGGATTGGTGAGGTTGTTCCTATCCCTGGATGATGAACTATTCAGTCTCTGCTGGGATCCTGTTGTTGAAACCCACTATGCCTGGAATGGAACATGTGCCATCGAAAGAGGGGGAGAGGTGGGTGTTCTGGTCTGGCATATTCCACCCCTGGTCCATCCTCTCGGGCCTAGCAGTGATGCCTCCCTGGCAGTGTGTATGGTGCGTACAACCAGGTCAAGTTCCCAAAGCTGCCAGCCTCCCTCTCCTCAAGGCTGGGTGGGTATGTTCTGTTTTCCACTGATACAATCATTTGGCTGCCTTCTTTGTTCCCTCCATTGACCTGGAGGACATTACAGAAATGATAGTCGAATGCCTGTCCTTACTGAGCACTGGATGTCCTTAATGAGAAAAGCTGTCCTCCAGGATAGAATGGACATTGGACCTTGGATATTATTACTGCCTTGCCAGGAGGCACCTGTCCATTATCCAAACAGAATGCTGTGTGTTCATACCTGATGAGTCTCTAAGGTATCATTTTTATTAAATCACACGAGGGCGCAAGTAAATGCCCTAAGTGATCCAACCTCCGGCCTAGGGGACTTAATAAATCAGTGGCTCGGAAAAGTTGGTAGAAAAGTTAGCACTGATTTTGGAACTCAGTACTTAATCTGTAAGTTTTCTCTTTTACGTGACTGTGCTCTGGCTGTGGCACCTGCCTCCAGGGCAGCCAGATAGTCACCAAAGGGGCCACCTCCATGCAAGGAAAACTCCTTGCGGACTACTCAGGGCACATTGTGAAAGGGAGGGGGGGCGTGTGAAATTGTAAGAGCTGGTTATGAAGGTTGGAGTGTTGGGGAAGTTCATCAGGAGTATAGGACTGCAGGCCGACCTATGAGCTCCACCTAGGCAATCCCAGGCTCCTAACCTTCCCTGTCCTTGGAATGTAGCTTCTGCTTGCCTTCCTCACTTTAAAAAGCTGTCCGCAGGACACAGCTGTGAGATAGTAGTGTGGTGTTGAGACCATTGGATGGTTTATGTGACTAAAGCCAGTTAAGGCCTCTGCACCAACTCGTACAATCTGGTGGGCAGGCACAGAGGTCTACTTGCCATGTGGCCGCCTAAGTCTCATGTAAATTCCCTTGCTTATTAAACATGCCACCTACCAGTCTGGAGTGGTCTGCCTCTTTCTTCGGGCTCTCCTTGCCCTGCACATGCAGGAACCAGTTTGCAAAGCAACAGTTCTTTTTTTGCAATAATCCTGGACTATATATTCTATAATAAGGTTAATTGGGCAAAGGGATAGATGGCTAATTGCTAGGAGCTATACTCTTTAATCCTGTAATCCCCCATTATTTAGGAATTTATCCAAAGTCATCCAGAAAGAAAAAAGTAAATTATAATTATTTATGATACTGTTAATAAGCAAAACAGTGGAGAATCTAAACAGAAGTAGAGTGGTTAAGAAGATTCCTCAGTGATGTATGTCACAGAGTATTAAATGATAATACAGATTGTGAGGCAACATGGAGATATTTTAATTGGGTTTTTTTTAGACAAAGATGTGTTCATATGTGTGTGAGCATGTGGGAGAAAGGGCAGAGGGAGAGAAAGAATCTTAAGCAGGCTCCATGCTCAGCCCAGAGCCCCACCTAGGGCTTGACTTTATAACCCTGAGATCACAACCTGAGCCGAAGTCAAGATTTGGATGCTTAACTGACTGAGTCACACAGACACCCCTTAATTGACATTTGAAAAATAGGTCCCATGCTCTAGGCCAGGGATACAAAGAAGAGTATTGTTTTACTTCACTGGAGCCTACACTCGGGAGCTCTTAGAAACAACCCATTGCAGTGGAACTGGTGTAGGGAAGACATAGGAGGGAAGAAATAGATTTTCTGATCCTAAAAGAGTTAGGAGATTATGACTGAATGCCTCTAAGTCAGAGTCTGGCTCAGGTGAAGGATCCACAGCACCACTGGGCCTTGGTTGGACTAGGGTAGCTGATTTCCCACCATCCCAACCACTGGGTTTGGGGATAGGTGCATGAAGACTGCCCGTCCGCAGAGGGTACAGGGGGAACGGGGTGGGGCCAGAAAGGGGGCCCACCCCCTTACCCATCACCCATGTTGGTGGGGAACCTGGTGCTAAACAATTCATAGACAAGCTGCTTCTGAGTCTAGGTTTGTACCCAGCAGAGCACCTCCCTTGCTGGGATGTATAAAGAGTTAGCACGTGGCACAAGGCTGTATACAAAGAAAGAAGAGTAACAACTGTAAAAAAAAAAAAAAATAAGAGGGCCGCCTCGGTGGCTCAGTTGTTAAGCATCTGCCTTCAGCTTGGGTCAAGATCCCAGTGTCCTGGAATCGAGCCCTGCATCGGGCTCCCTGCTGGGCAGGAAGCCTGCTTCTCCCTCTCCCATTCTCCCTGCTTGTGTTCCTGCTTTCGCTGTCTCTCTCTCTCTGTCAAATGAATAAATAAAATCTTAAGTAAATAAATAAATGAATGTCAGGGAAAGCTAAAGAGGAAATAGTTGAGACATGCTGTAAGATATGTCAGACGAATAATTGGTATAAATAAGCAAATTGGTAATATAGTGGATATGTACAGAATGTTTATTACGTGCCTATACTTTGCTAAGCACTTTTCATTATACCATTAGTTCCTCTCAGCACTATGTGTTGGGTGCATGCACCATTGTAAAAAGGAGTAAACGAAGCTTAAGGGGGCTAGGTAGCATACTGAAGGTTGGTGAACCCATGCCGTCTGTCTTCTAAAATTTATATTCAAAATCACTATACTTCGTAGTGGCCTCCAATCGTGAGAAAAGTCTATCGGGGGGGGGGGATTAATACATTAAGGCCAAAAAGAAAATAGTTTTATTGGAGTAAGAGGATTTTCTCTTGATTTCTTGATAATGTTATTTTAACATTCAAGAATTCCTGCCAACAGCTAAAACATCTGTTGCTTATTATTTTGAGAGACCTGTCTCTGAAGGAGCTAGGGGCAGATAGATCCCCTCATCTGTCAGATAGTTCTCTGCCTTCACCTAAGCAGTAAGATAAGACTACAAGGTAGACAGTATAGGAAAAATGGAATATGACTTGTCACATACAGTGGCAGCTTTTGATTCTGTTACGTTAACAATGTAAACTTCTTTGTATCTGTACTGTGGGAATTCCTACTCCATGTTTTATTATTTTATGAAAATTTGAGGACTATGTAATTTCAACCACTTTTATGGGGCTTTATCTTTGTCAGGATAAAATTATACTGAGTGCCTTGTTCTAAAATTAAAAGCATTACAAGTGCCCTCACCTCTGTTATTTGCAGGCATTTGGTAATGCTGGTATGCTCATGGTATGTCTGGGGTAAGGAAACTTTGCCTGCAGACTCTCATCTGAGTCTTTTTACTTTTATTTTTGTTATTTGGTAGGGGGAGGGAGGGAACGGGAAGGGGCAGAAGAAGAGTGAGAGAATCTTGAGTAGGTGCCAGTGCAGAAGCATCTGAATTTGAATTTGACATTCTCCTACAGAGGAAGTCCCTAACGACCCAGGAGGTGATGGAACATGACATCATTATGTACAGTCAAAGGAACAGAATTCACGCAATAAGGATTTTGTTGTTAAGTCCATTCACTTTTCTATTCATAGGTTTTGCTGAAAACTGTAAGTTGGCATTTTAGAGATGAAGAAAAATTAGTGTACTATACACATAGAAATTGACATATTCTTATTCCTATCTGGAATAGTCTTGCACGTAGGTGCTCAGTAAGTCATTCCTTGAAAGAATGCATAAAAGAAGATGTGAAGATTTTCATTTCCTCTTAATGCTACTGTGCCATTCTTGTGTGAGAATGTTAAGAGATGGCATGCCAAGTTTTCCTTTTATGATGCTGCAGTGTCAGACGATTTTATAAAACCCTCCTAACTCTTGAACTTGGTTCTCCTAGAAAGGCAACAGAACGAGGGTAGCTAAACCAATTTTTGAAAAGGAAGTGTTAGAGATATCACACTACCCTATTTCAAGACTTAATATGTCGCTACAGTAATCAAGTTAGTAGTATCAGTGGAGGGGTAGACAAATAGGTCAATGGCATAGAGTCCAGCAGTCAATGCACACAAGTATGATCAACTGATTTTTAGATAGGTACAAAATCAATTTAATGAAGAGATGGTAGTCTTCAATGCTGGAACAACTGGACATTTATAAGGAAAAAAAAAGTCTTCATCTAAATCTTACACTTTATATAATATTTAACTCAAGGTGAAAGATCAATCTATAAAACTTTTAGAAGAAAACATAGGAGAAAATTTCTCATGACCTGGGGTTAGATGAAGAGTTCATAGACATGACATTAAAAAGCACAATCCATAAAACAAATGAACAAAAAATCAACGAATTAAACTTGATCAACATTGTGCTTTGTAAATGGCCCTATTAAGAGAGAAAAATATATGCAAATCATCTGACAAAAGAGCTGAGTCCATAGTAGATAAAAATTCTCTAAACTCTCAACACTAAGAAAACAATCCACTTAGACAGTGGGCAAAAAACAGATACTTCCTTAAAAAAGAAGTGTAGGTGGCAGATAAGCACAGGAAAAGATGTTCCACATCATTAACCATTAGGGTAGTGCACATCAAAATCAAGATGAGATACGGACCACACCTAATCGAATGGCTAAAATAAAAAATATAGTAATACCAGGTGATGGTGAGCATGTGGAGAAACTGGATCTCATACGTTGCTAGTGGCAATGTAAAATGTACTTCAATGAAGTAATTTCAATGACAGCTAATGTTTAAATCATAAGGAATGTCAAGCTGTGTTATATACCTCTTGTGCTTTCAAAGTTAAAATAAGAGATGAGATCTCCATTCTCATACAGATCTGTAGTGGATATATTTTCCAAGTTTAAGTTACAGTTCTAGCAGTGTGTTCAGACCCTCCATGAAAGACAAAGGAAATTTCCCTTATTTAAAATCCATTTATATTAGAGATTGTGACGATTGTTGTCCAACATTGTGAATATAATTAATGCCCCTGAATTGTACACTTAAAAAGTGGTCAAGATGGAAGCTTTGATATGTATTTTACCACAATAAACAATTCCATTTAATTATGTCTTTTAAAAGCTTCTACCTAACTTTCAATTAGAAGTGATTAATCTGAATGTAATGATGTAATAAAAGCAAATGTCAAGAGAAAAGTCTAATGGAATTCTCATGCCTTCCAAAAGATAAATATGCTCAACTAAAATCATGTACTCATGGATTGATTTTCAGTATTTAGCAGTACCTGTCTGTGTGAAAAAAACATTATGAAATTATAAAAGCTTATTACAAATCAGCCATTAAGCTATGAAAATTTTGATCAATTTTAATTCAAGAATAAACTACTTTAAACTCCAGTTAAGTGAAATGTTATTCCTCCATTCTTCTCATTAGCAGATCTGTATTACCAGAAAACATCCTCAATTATTACTA
The DNA here is from genome assembly GCA_004023965.1 of Spilogale gracilis. Lineage (NCBI taxonomy): Eukaryota > Metazoa > Chordata > Mammalia > Carnivora > Mephitidae > Spilogale > Spilogale gracilis. The sequence continues at coordinate 1,479 of PITA01022429.1, read as the reverse complement.
TATTTTGAATTTTAATAAGTGTTTTGCATAATTTTTAAAAAAAGATTTATTTATTCATTGGAGAGAGTGAGCACTGGGGGAGGGGCCGAAGGAGAGGGAGAGCTCTAGCCAACTCCCTGCCAAGCATGGAGCCTGACACAGGTCTTGAGCCCAGGACCCTGAGATCATGACCTGAGCAGAAATCAAGAGCCAACCACCCAACCGACTGAGCCATCTAGGCACCCCTGCATAATTTCTAAATACTTGGAGATTTTCTTGTTCTCTTTGTTACTGAATTTGAATTGAATTCCAAAGTGGTCAGCATACATATGCCATATGATGTCAGTCTTTTGAAATTTGTTGAAGTCTGCTTTAAGGCCCAGCATATAGTCCATTTTGGTAGTTATCCAAAGTGTACTTGAAGTGGTATCATTTTAATTTTTGTCCTATTCTAAAGCTTTGGATAGTCAAATAAGGCTGGTCCTTAGAACATTCTGTACCTACTCAGTACACAGTCCCAGTTTCTACTTCCTTAGAGTAGGTATGTTTGTGTTTTTGATGTATCTTTCTCCTTTCTTAACCCACTGGTTTTTCTTCTCCTGGTAGTTATAAGCACCTTATAGGTTTAAAAACCAATCAACCAAACAAACAAACCTACCTTTGTTCTGTACTTGACTCTCAGCAGCCTTCAGCTCATTTTTAGATACCACAGTCGCTAACCACGAAATAAGTGTCCACCTTATACCTAAGGACTTTATGTAAGAGCTAATTCTTGGTATTGACTTATTTGTCATGTTGTGTTCTTATTCTCTTGAAACTGCTCTACCTTGCCTTGTCAAAGGACAAAAATGTGTTTCCCAGTTGCCGAGGCTGTGTGCTTTTCTGATACTTAGCAATACCTTATCTTATCTGAAGATGCATAACTGTGCTGTGAACTCAAGCTGTTGTATTTGAAGAGAGCCGCCTAGACGTCCAGCTACCTCCATGCACGAATTCATTTCCGCTAATGTTTGAGTGGCCCCTGTTCTATGTGCAAATGAGGTGGTGCCTGAAAACAGAGACTCTGCCTCCTGTAAGACACAGCGTGGTCAGTACTGCAGCACTTAATTTTTTCTTGATTTGGGGGTCTGTTCTTTTTGCTGTTTCACAGTCATTGTTGGGATCTTTGTGACAATATGAGAAAAGGAAGAGGTACTTATCATTATCTGAGGAAAACAGTGCCTCTGCTTCAGCAACAGGAAGGAGTAAACTTTGAGTTACTTTTAGAGTAAATAACGGTGGAACTTCCAAGTTCAGATTCTTGGCTGACCGTCTTCTGCCTCAGTTGAATTTTGAGTGATATGCCTTTTTGTTAATGTGATTAATGGGTATTTATAAGCTTAATGGTAAGTATGGTTAACTTTGTATTATAGTACATGAGACCTTGTGCTTTGTGCCGCAGACATCTGGGTATCGGAGCTCATTAGCTCATTGGAGCTCATTGCAGCCAGGATGAGAGTC